>CAJNJA010036920.1:0-27209 GCA_905231915.1 Symbiodinium necroappetens
GGCACAAGAACCAAGAAACCAAAGACCAGAGGACCAGAGGACCAGCTGACCAGCGGACCAAAGGACCAGGGACCAAGGGACCAGCGGACTAGCGAACCAAGGGCCTAGCCAAACCTTTTACAAACCCACTTTGGCCAAACCTTTAAAAAAAAAACCCGGGACCCCCTAAAGCCCCAAACCCTAAACCCTAAGCCCAGATCACCCGGCACTTCGTTCGAAGGCTGCAGGGGCGAGGGGCCGATTTTCGGGTTCTTCCGCACAAGAAGACGTCAGGGTTACGGTTTAGGGTTTAGGGTTTAGGGCAGGGCTTTGGATTTGGGGTGTTCCGAATCTTCCAACGACTTCTTTAGGGGTTCCATAGACGGCTCCATAGAAGTGTTTATCAGGGTCTTGTTGTTGGGGTTGGGGAAAGTGCGGCGGCCTTGTTTGAGGAATGTAGCTCATATATATATATATATACACACACACACACAAACACATGTGCACACACACACAGAGTATTGTGGGGTGCCTTGTAGGCATCAGAGCCTTCTTGATCGAGACCAGCTCGTCGACCTAGCTCTGGGAAGCTTCCGCTGACTTTTCTCTGTAGGGGGTTTCGGGTCTAGGGTTTAGGGCCCTGGTCTTCTAAGGGCTAAAGTAAAGGGCTTCTGTTGATTTTTCTCTTGGAGGACTTATGGGGGCTGCGGGTTTAGGGCTTAGGGTTTAGGGCTTCGGGTTTAGGGTTTTGGGCGTCGGGTTTAGGGCTTTAGGGCTTCGGGTTTAGGGTTTTGGGCTTAGGGTTTAGGCGTTTTAGGGTTTAGGGCTTAGGGTTTTGGGCTTCGGGCTTAGGGTTGCGGGTTTAGAGTTTAGGGCGCTGGTAGTCTAAGGGGGTTTGTTTAAGAGGTTTACAAGGGTTTAACGATTGTTGTATCATGTTTTATGACATGGCTCGATAACAACTGGCTTATGTGGGGCTCTCTCCCCACATTGTGTCTAAGATCCTGTTTTGTCAACTTTCTTTGGAGAAGTAGAGCTTAACGCTTCACCTTTTGGAACACATCGGAAATCAGAGAAAAGGGTTGCAGGCTACTTCCCATTTTTAGAATTCCGAAAGTCATGTATCTGGGCCTAGGATTTGCTTAGAGGTCTCGGCCCCATTTTAGCTTGTGGTGTTGTTTTCTTTGCCCTTACCCTCAAACGATGCATTTTTGTATAAGGCTTTTGGGCCCCCAAAGACCCTCTTCTCTGTGGCCTTTGGGCCTTTTTTGATGCTAAGGGTGAGTGGCTTCTGGCTGAAATAAATGCATTGGGAACCATGCAGTCGGGCTCGGGTTCGTGAACCTGCCTAATCTTCTTTACTTTACGTTCTCTACGAGTTGAAAGTTGGGTTTAAGTTTAGATTTGAAGGTTTACGTAGGATTTGCATCGTAAAACTTCACGAACACTGTACACCTTAATTCAGAGCCCTACAGCCTTATGGGCCGAATGTGAGCCGTTGCATGTATCGGGAACGACGAGTTGCGACCTAGGGAGCCGGCTTGCGCATTATTCCAGGAGTGTACCGTGCATGTCTTAAGGCATTTTAGCTTCAATGTGTCTTGCCCCAAAGTCCCCTTAGCACCAAAATCGCCCAAAGGAGGTCTTTGGGCCCAAAAGCCTGAAAACATGAGTCCTTTGAGGGTAAGGGTTGACGGTTAAAGCATTTTAGCTTCAATGTGTCTTGCCCCACGGAACCTTTGAGGGAATAGAGGCTCTAGTAAGGGTTTCGGGGGCCTAAACCCTAAACCCTAAACCCTAAGTGACACGGAGTCTGTACTTCGACCTTGGCATTCAATTAACCTTGAGTCACTTGAGGGCGTAGGTTTTCGTTTTAGGATATATTATAGAAGCTTGACTTTAAATTCTAAAAACTACCCCGTGGCGAATTTCTGAGACTACCCCGACGGCTTCCTGTATACGAGGATTCGGGGAAACGAGGAAAGTTCAGTTGGAAAGAGCAGCCCACTGGGTCCACAACAACTTAGGGCTTCGGTTTGGGCTTGAGGCTTAGGATTCGGGGCGTAGGGCCTACCTTGGCCCCAACAGTATCTGGAAGAACAGCCTTTTCTACGTTTTGGGCAAGTATTTAGCTACTTTGTGGGGGTTTGGGTAGCCTTGTGTGCAGGGTTGGGGGTTTCCAGTTTTCTCTCAACCTCAACTTCCGAAAGCCCTGAACCCGTTTTGTCCGAATTTCGCCTCGGTATCGCCGAGAATGCACCACCAGGAGTATGTCTTCTTTTTGGGAAACCTGGCACAGGAGAAAGTCAACCGAGTCGAAGTACCCCCTTGTCTGGGCTCTTGTTAAGGGATTTCGTCTAAATTACCATAACAGGGATCTATGCTAAATAATATGGTTCCTTATTATGGTAACTTAAATTAAGTCCCTTAACAAGACCCTCTCTCTCTCTCTCTCCCCCTCTCTCTCTCGCTTTCTACATGTTTCAGGGTCTAGGTAGGATTTAGGGTTCAGGGCTTAGGGAATTTATGCGCATAGAAATCGGTAGACAATTGAAGCCGCAGGAGCAGGTAGGCTAGACAGACACCCCAAACCCTAAAATTCCCAAACCCAAGAGTCCAAGAGCCTAACAGACATTCTCCTAGTACAGATGCCCTGCTGCCTTGCTCCCCTACAAGTCAGCTTTAACAAGCCATCACATTCGTTAAGAGCGACCTGAACCTTAAAAGGGTCTACGGTTCAAAAAGTGTATTGGGACTCATTGCATAAAAGGAACAGGATGCTTATATTTCAAGGACATTTGGTCCTTAAGGAACTCACTCCATCAGTATGCAAGGAAAACAAGCCGAGACAGACAGGCCTCGGCGCATGGACGAACTTCATCGGCTCATTGTCGTAGCCTGAGCTCCGTGGGGCTGCTCCATTGGGCCCCTGTACATAAGTGTTCCGTTCAGGTGTCCCCCTTATACGGTCCCTTTACAGGTTCCTCTAAAGGGTTCTGCCGAAACTTCTGAATAGTTTCAAGGAAACTATAACCCTTAGCATCAAAATAGCCCAAAAGCCTTATATAATAGGGTCTTTGGGCCCAAAAGCCTTATAATATGAGTCCTTTGATGGTAAGGGTAAGGGAACACCCTAAACCCTATCATGCTTAGGCCCGGAACCCTAAACCCTAAATCCCAAAGCTGAGGCCCTGAGCCCTAAAACCTAAAGTTGAGGCCCGGAACCCTACAAAAACCCTAAAGCTTAAGCCCGAAAACCCTAAGAAACCCCTAAAGTTTAGGCATGGTCTCCGGATCCCTAAACCCTAAACCCTAAACCCCTAAACCCTAAAGAGCTCAGGCTCCGGGGTGATTGGCTCAAGCCGCTTCGGGTACGGAGCGTGGCGGCAGTTGCAGGATCACGGCAAAACGACTACCGTAGCCTACCAAAACCTACCGGTTTGAGTTTAGGGTTTAAAGGGTTTTTGTAGGTTCTTATTCTAACACCCTATTGTGGAACTTAGATTGGGACCCTACAAAAAAGTAGGTTCTGCTGGGTCAAGATCTACATGGTGGCAGCGTCAGGTTGCTCCAATTCGGTTTCATATAAAACCCCTGAAGCCCTAAAGCCCCCCCTAAAGCGGTAAAACCCTAAACCCTCATAATCTAAAACCCTAAAACACTAAAACCCCAAAGCCCTAAAACCCTAAAGCCCCAAAACCCTAAAGCCCTAAAACCCTAAAGCCCTAAGCCCTAAAACCCTAAAACCCTAAGCCCTAAAACCCTAAAACCCTCATAAGGCTTTTTTCCGGCCCAAAGACCATACCATATCAGGCCTTTGAGAGATCTTGAGCCTCGGGGTCCTTCTTCGTTGGCAACCTACCACCTGATTCTCCGATCATGGGTTTCGGGTTTAGGGGTTTAGGGCTTCAGGGCTGTAGGGTTTAGGGCTTCGCGTTTCGGGGTTTAGGTGCTTAGGGTTTGCGGGTTTAGGGTTTGAGGGGTTCAGACTGCCCCAAGGCCAGCAACACCACCTAAACCATGAATCCTGAACCCCTAACCGACCCTTCTGCAGGGTTTCTTCCCCTAAGCCCTTATGAGCGCCCTAAACCCTAAACCCAAAAACAACCCTAAACCCTAAACCCTAGAAACCCTGTAAGCCCTAAACCTTAGAAACCCTGTAAGCCCTAAACCCTCAACCCTTACAAGCCCTAAAAAGCCTATAAACCCTAAGCCCTTCGCCTCAACCGAAAGCCTGCCGCCCCCCAGGCTTAAGAAGCACTATGTTCGGGGTACAGGAACCCTTACCCTTTCCTAGAACCCTTATAGAACCCCGTTTAGGGTTTAGGGTTACCCTTAGGCTTTCATGGAACCCTTGTAGAACCCCGTTTAAGCTTTCGGGGTTAGTCTTAGAACCCGTAAAGGAACCCCTCAAAGGGTACGTGGGCTCAAACCCTAACTGCCAATCACACCGTGCGGCAAAGGATGACGGTGAGCTCAAGCTCGCTGTCCGGGGGCACCTAGAATGACTCTTGTAAGGAGCTTACTCTAAGTTAGGGTTCCTTCCAAAAAGGCCGAGAATAATTGGGTCCCTTTGAAGGAACCTGTCCTAAACCCAGACCCAGACCATTATTCAGAATGATGGTGTGGGTTTCGGACGGGTTCCTTTAACAGGGACCGTAAGTTGGTCCTTGCTGAGGAGTTGAAGTCAAGTTACAACCAACTTGGGGATCCCTTAAGGGCTTTTATGGCTTAAGGTGCCAGATTCTTGAGGTTCGTCGCATTCCTTTAGGGGTATATACTCTAGTCATGAGGCTCTAGAAGGGTGCTGCTAGGAATGTATGCGTAGAAGGCTTCCAGGTTGAAGCGGTTTAGGTTGCCCCTGGGCTCTATCCGGGTACCCAGAGAACCCAATACACCCTTAATTAAGGAATAGACCTTAAATCATAATATTATTCCTTAATTACTTAAAGAATAGACCTTAAATCAAAATATTAAGGCCCCTATAATTTAAGGCATATTTCTTAAGTAAGGTATATTGGGTTCTCTGGGTTCCTCGACTGAGTTCTCTGGGGCGCATGGAGTCCTGGAGGGCCCTAAACCCCCAAACCACGAAACCCCCAAACCCCTATAAACCCTATACCCTTATAGACCCTAAACCCCTATAAACCCTAAACCCTATAAACCCGAAACCCCCAGACGCCTAAACTCCGAAACCCCCAAAGCCTGAACAGGGACCTTCGGGGCCTTAGGGCCTAGGGTCTCGGATTCGTTTTGTGTGTGTGTGTGTTTTTTTTTGGTGAGTTCCTGGGTGCTCCTATTCGGCGGGGTTCGTAGAGTCGTAGAGAGTCCAAGTGCCCAAGGCTGTTAAGATTTGCGGTTCTCATCCGCTTTCGAGAATTAAGGTTCTGCCATGCAGTGCAGGGTTGTGGTTGGGTTTAGGATTGCGGACTTGAGCTAGGGTTCGGGAAGCATGCTGTTAGCTGCGGTATGTGACGTGTTGTGACAATTGTCGTTGGTGCCTTTGCCTTTCCCGAGCTAGGGTGTTCTCTGTGGCTTTTTACAAGTCGTCCTACTAAGAAGTTCCTATAGTACTATTAATCTTGAATTCTGTGATTCTGTGAAGCTCGACAATACCAAGAGCATTCCAAGCCGGGGATGTAGGATTCTCCCACGATCCTGATGCCCCAAACCTGAGTCTCCAGCATTGGAAGCTCAAAGAAATGAAACAATCCTGACCTTAACCCAAGAGAGCCAGAAGCTCGGAACATCTGAATTTGTAGCATCCTGATGTACCCGATATTCTCCGCAAGGTAAGCCCTGCAACTCCGCAACCTTTCTGAGCACACAAAGCCCGGCATGCTCAAAAGCCAGTTCGAAAACTGTGCTCCGTCCGACCCAGCAATCCCCACTACCCCATAAATTATTGAAATTCATGTGTATTTGGGCTTCTAAACCCGATAAACCCTAAACTCAAAAGCCCTAAACTGCCTCCAGCTCTGCTCCGACCCAAGGCGTTAAACGCCTTCGCCTTAACTGAGAGCCACTCGGAGCGCGGAGGCGACTAGGGGCCTTAATCATGAGACAACTATCTTGAAGGGCTCCTTTAAGGGCTCCTTTGAGGATTCCTTTGAGGGCTCCTTTAAGGATTCCTTTCAGTGCTCCTGTAAGAGCTTACTAGATGGCTGGCTTCCGGTCTTTGGGTTTAGGGTTTAGGATTCTGGTTGTCGGCAGGGTTCGGGGTTTAGGGCTGGGGTTGTTGGGGCTGTTGCTGCAGAAAATGGTTTAATTCAGTGTTCCGCAAAATGGTAGTTGGCGTAGAGCTTCGGGTTGAGCGCCTTGCATTTGCCCTTTCAGGCTTCCGAGGTGAAGTGAAGGACTCACTTCAGGATTTTGTGGGGGAACGGAAGAGTTGTGCATTCACTGCCAGAAGCAAGCCCACACCCAGGCTGTCCCATGACTGCGTGTATTTTCGTAGGACAGGAGACAGGGGGTTGGTCGAAGGTCTGGGTGGGTCGGTGCTACATGCGGAGACTCTGTTGTGGCTTAGAGCGCTTCAGTGCGCCCAAAACCCAACTCGCGATCCTGTTCCTTAAAACAAACACAAGCTCAAAGCTCCGCAACTTTGAACCCTAAGTCCGAAGTCCTGAAATCCTCGAAAGGACACTTGCAGTATCCCAGAAGCCCTGAAAGCCCATCCTTGCGGTGCCCCAAACACCAGCCTTATCATGGTATGCCTTGTCGCAACCCTTATAGCGCCCCTACTTGTAGCCCTTACAAAAGCTCTACAATCCCCCTAAGCCCTGTACCCTAAACCCCTGAACCCCCAAAACTCCAAACCCCTAAACCCTAAACCCTAAACCCCTAAACCCCTAAATCCCAAACCCCCAGACCCCTGCACCCTAAACCCAGAATGGCCAACCTCCGGAGCCCGAGATCTAGCAGAAGTCCGATCTCAAATACCCTCGCTCCCATGTTCTCGAACCTAAGAAGCCCTAGTATAGATCTTATTCGAAGCCCCAGGCCTTACCCCCCCTTCATTTGGGAATAGACCTTAAACCGTCTTGGGGACCCTAAACCCTATAATTGAAGGTATATTCCTTAACTACGGGATGTCGTCAGGTCGGGGGGCCCTTTGTAGATCCCCTGTAGACCCCGCAGCTGCCGTAATATAGGGGCTCCTTATTATTAAGGCCCCTACATTGTAGAACCCCTACAGTCACCCTTATAGTATTCCTTGTCAGGAACCCCTTACAGGAACCCATTATTCTACTTATTAAGGCCCCTACAATGACTATGCAGGCGAAGCCGCGGCTAACGCCGCCAAGGCTCGGCACGTGCTGCGATGGGGTCGTAGGATTTAGGGGTTTTAGGGCTTGTAGGCTATGGGGTTTATGATTTAGGCTCCGGGGAGGCTCACGGCCCTTGATCTTCTAGTGGTTGGACATGGCTCGGTGATGTTTTCGAGTGGGTTCTAATCGAAGCTCCTGGCTCCTGGTCTCCTACTATAGAAGAAGCCAACATAATCACGAATATTATTTCTTAGGTTCCTCATTGTACTTATACTATAAAGCAGCCCTAAACCCTATTCTAATTCTTGAAGCCCCTACATTACGCCCCCAAAGGCCCTAGAAATCCCAAAGCTCCTCAAGTCGAGACTTCAAGCCCGACAACCCTGAACCCTACACAATCCCTACAAACCCAAACCCCACACCCTACATCTAGGGTCCCCAGTAGTACCCTCGTGTCCTTTTTCTTTTTGGTGTTCCCTTCCTAAAACCCAGCGGAAAAAGGATACCATTATCATCAAGGGGATACTGTTACTGGGGAACCTGGACATATATCTGGGCTCAAAGAGTTGACTCGAACTGTGGCCTGAGTTCCTACCCGGGCTGACAGCGAACACGTCAATTCTCGGCGGTCAGCCGGCATGGGTGCCTGGCATGATCGAATACTGCTTGGTATACAGTCTAATAAAATGTGGTATCTGATAATGTAGTCCAGGCTAGTGTAGTCTGGTATAGTTTCGTCTGGCCAAGTCTAGTCTGGCATCGCATACCGTAGCCCCACAAGCTCTAGAAAGCACCCCACGAAACTTGTGAACAACAACTGCCAAAAAGCCTGTGAAACCTTCTGCACAAAGCATTGTTCCTAGGTGGCCCTTTGGAAACCTCTAAAATTTCCCTTATGGTTTCTATGAAGGTACCTATTCATAAAGACTTTCCAGGGCCCCAAAACTACGAAGCCACGCATCGAGAAAGGCGCTTCCTCTGCTAGCAGCGAACGCCTTCTCCGTGGCTGCGACTGAGGCCAGGCCGTGAGAAAGCACATAAGATTTAGTCAGAATGTCCTCTGATCGTACTTGTGGCACTACATATATCTATCCATGTGTGCATATTACATACTCACTTAAGGCAAGATGCCCGCCCTCGCCCCTCCCCCCCTAAGCCCCCCGTACAGTAATGTGGGTGTTAGTGTCCGTGGAAGCAAAGGTGTTCTTATGGTGTATTATGAGAGTTCTAGAAGTGTTCAAGAATTCAGAGCTTTTTTCCGCTTTTATAGGCTCAGTGCGAGCGAGAGAGAGAGAGAGAGAGAGAGAGAGAGATAGATATACATATATATATATAATGAGATAGAGAGAGAGAGAGAGGAGAAAGAAAGAGAGCGAGCGAGCGCGAAGCTGAGTTTTGGCAAGGGTATATACCAGGTTTCCTTATAAAGATTTCTTTGTTAGGGTATAGGGCTTCAGACGAGTTCCGTAAGGAATTTTTACCGTGAGGGTTGGTTCTACAAGGTTTTGCAGTATACGGTCTTTGTACAGGTTGATTCTCAGAGCCATGCTATGCTGTAGCGGTCTTCTTTTGGGGGTCACTATGTTATAAATAAACGGGTGAAACCTAAGCCCTAAAGTTGAGGGTGTAGGATGCATTCTGGTGATGTTTTGGGATTCGGGCTTTAGGGCGGAAGCTTTTCAAACCTGTCGAGGCACCACGGACTGTGTTTGAGTCATGCGCTCGAACCCTTCCGGTCCAAGCCTTGCATGCCCTTTTGTGCCTACACCGTAACCCGAAACACTCTGAAGACCGCTGAACACTTCAAACCTTATACACCCGAAACACTCCCCTCAAGACCCTTCAGCCAACGAAGCGGCAAGAGGTTCCCCTTTGGACCCGGACTGCGGCAGACGGTGGCCGGCTGGAGGAACCAAGTCTGGCTAGGGCCGAGGGACTCAAGGAAAGTTGAGATATTGTAGGGTTTAAACGTTTAGGATGTAGGAATAACTCTGGACCGCTTTAGGGTTTGTAGTGAAGTTCGGAATATAGGGTTGCATGAAGAATTGGGTGTAAATCACAGGGCTATCAAACCAGCGGATGGTCTTTCTAAAAGTCTAAGCTACAGAGCCAAGTCATGAATCCTACGCTGACATCCCAAGCAAGAACTGGCAAGAACACTAAACTCACTAAACCTTAGAGAATCCCACATCCCCCCCCCCAAAAAAAAAGAAAAAAACAACTCTAACATCCTAACCTTTATATAAAAACCCAAGAAGCAAACCTTGCGACTCTTGAAGCTTAAACCCTCAATTTCCAACGCGAACCTGTAAGGCCCACAAGGAGAACCGTACGGGAGCAAGCTTCCAGAATCCTAACTACTCCTTTCCGACCGTAGTAAAACCCTTCCCCCCCCTGATATTGACATTGTTGGGCCCAGCTTCGGGTTGGGCCGGAGGAGTTTCACGCAGGCGCGTAGACCCTGCAAATTCACTTCTAGGCCTCTGCCACCCGCAGTTCCCCCGCAGTCCTGAAAGAGTTGCATGCTCCTGGCAGTAGTACTCGTAGTAGCCGGCAGCCAGAGTGGACACTCACCTCACTAGCGATAGGTCCTCTACATCTCATACAATCCTCGTTGTCCCCGAAGGCAGCAATTTTGCTTCGTTTCCATTTCAGGTTTGAAACTACAAAATCCCCTGTCGAGCCCTTCAGATTGCCAGACTTGTAGGGAGGTTAAGTAGAGTACGGGGCCCTTCCGACTCTGAAAGAGACAGGAGGAGGACGCTGCTGCCGGGGCTTGGTCTGAGGCTCTTTGGTAGGGTTGGGGGTTCCCAGGGTCTAGGTCGTTTGGGGTTCAGGGCTGCAGGATCTTAGGCTAGTGAGTTCGCAGCATCTAGTCCCTAGAAGCCCATAAACCGCTAAACCCTAAACCCTTAAAATCCGAACCCAACTAAGCTGCTAGGGCTGGGGTCCTAGCTCGGGTGCCTTGACTGAAGGCACTTTGCAGGGGTCTGGCGCGCTGCATATAACTCATCAGGTCTTGGGTCTAGGGGTCCAGCATGTCGGGACTGTACGCAAGCTGTAGCATCCTTTCGGTGTGACTCAATGACAGATATGGACGTCTTCCTAACCGCATGCCAAGCTCTACACCAGCTTTCACACCACTGGTCAGTCGAAAGGCCCTCGAAAGGCCAGGCGCCAGCCCCGGCTGCCGCCCTTGAGCCTCTGCTACGCCCTGGAGCGGCCCTATGCGGAGAACCTCACGGTGATGGCAAAAGCCTGTACAAGACCGAGTGTCACCACGCTGGTTTGCATCTCCCCAAGGGTCCACGTATCCCAATAGTATATACTTTGACCCCGAAATGCCAATAAAGGACACATATTAGTTGGGCACATGGACCCTGAGGGTGTCCATGGGAAGCCCGGAGGAGGATCGGAGGAGAAGGCACCGCCGTGAGCTTAGGGTTTAGGGTTCTGGTTATTAGGAACTCTTCTATAAGGGTTCTATAATCTCTAGAGGTTCTATAAGGGTTATACAAGAGTTCTATTGTGGTTCTGCACTCCTAAGGGTGCTGAGATAGGGACCTGATGCAGATCCCAATATGTTTGGTTTATAGGCCCAGAGTTTTTGTAATCAGGTTCCTACATGAATCTGTACATTGACCCTGTCGCCCAAAGCTATGCCAAACCCGGACCTGCAGCCCGAACTCTTAAGCCATAAGCCCCAAAACCCTATACACCTTACAGTAACTGAGGATCTAGTAGTAGCCATAGAGCTGGAACTTTACAATCCCGATGCCCTTATTAAGGTAATGCATAAGGGAATCTAGCACCAATCCTCCTAAACCATGCTCCAACTTTCTGGGGTTCGCTGCACAAGCTTGGACCTTAAACCCTACACCCCCTAAACCCTAAACCCCAAACTCGAAACCCTAAATCCTAAACCCACACAATTAGAAAAACAAATTAAACCCTAAACCCTAAACCCACCCCCAGGCAGCCCTGGAGCCAGGCAGTGACTGTAGCCTTCCAACGCTGCGACGAGCAGCTCGGCGAGGTGCGAGGCTTCGGAGCAGAAAGTAGGGCTAAGCAGGGTTTAGGGTTTAGGGTTTAGGGGTTTAGGGTTTAGGTCTAGGGGTTCAGGGTTTAGGGTTTCGGTTATCTAGGCTAGGAAGTATGGTTATGGATACTAGGAATCACTATTGTGTGATTTAGGAGAGTGTCCCCCAATATCTTGAGCCTGAAGCCTTCTTTGAAGCCCGTCTTCTTGCTCGGACTTTTCGTCGGGCTTCACTGTTCGAGACGGTCAGTCTGCATTCCTTGGCTGAGGTAGACCCTACAGTGTAAAGTACTTCCCAAAACCCTAAACCCTAAACCCAAAACCCTAAACCCTAAACTTAAACCCTAAACCCTAAACTTAAACCCTAAACCCTAAACCTCAAACCGGCAGCTTCCACCTTTTTGCGGCCGGAGGAGGAGCCAACCTCGGCGGTGCTTTGCATCATCGCGAGGTGGCGACTCACGGAGTTTATGGGGGCCCCTAGGTACCTACTATATAGGGTACTAGAGCCCCTAGGGCCCTATATAGTAGGTACTTGGGGGGGGTTAGGGTTTATTGATCCCCCTAGGTTTTTAAAGCGATTCAAAAGAAACCTGCGACGCCGGAACTGGCCTGAACCCTGCAACCGTGTTGGTTGGTCAAGGGCCCTTGAGTCCCTGAGTTGCTTCCCTTCGGCAAACTTCTTGTTGAGCATCTTGATTTGGATGTGTGGCCGCACGCTCCTTACAAGTTGACTTAAGCAAGGGAGCGACGAAAGCCCTACCTAAGCCCTAAGCGCTAAACCCTAAGCCCTAAGCCCCCTAAACCCTTAACCCCATAAGCGCTAGATCAAGTTGTGGAATTTCGGCTCCCCTTCCCTTCCCTTGAGGTAGGAAGGAGGCGATCTTCAGAAGAGTCAATCCATCGTCAGAACATGTTTTTCATTTCCCCGAAACCCTACGGCCTAGACTGAAAAGTTGGGTTTATGTCGGGGTTTAGGGGTTACGTATCTAGGAATGCACTTGGATTGAGATCGCGATGACTGCAGAGTCGCTCCAATCGTTCCAGATATTGCTGGTGCCTATCTACTAGAGGGTCATGCCGTCCCACGTTGTTGGGATGCCAAGTTATGTGGCTTGTAGCTGCTATGTTTAGAAGTAGGTACCCCGAGCGAAGGGATTGGGTATAGCCCTGCTCAACCCTCAGCCCTCTAGGAAAGCTGTTCCTGTCAGTCAAGAGCAAGCTCTGCTCGTGAGGGGCAATCCGGACTTCCTGTTAAGTTTTGTGTCGGGTTTTGGGTTCAGGTTTACTTCGTAAGGGAAGCGATCCAGCTGTTCTATCTTTACACGCCAACTGCGACATGGAATGCACCTTTGATCTCAACTCTATGCGCATCATGCTTCTATGCCTTTTCCCAGAACCCTAGACCCTATAGATTCTCAACTATTGTATAGAACCTAAACCTACTTCAATGTGTTCTCCGTCTCGTCAGGAGTGGAATCTATGTTTCAAGCGTCGGCATTGCTCGCTGTGTTCTCGGTACAGAGACGGACGAGGGCGAAACGGTCTACTGCGACGAGGCTAGCTCTCCTCGGTGTTATAAGACCCAAACCTTAGCCAAATACGGTTGATGATAGAAATCCTGCATTACCTAAAGGACCCGAAACTATGGGAAGTATGGTATATTCCTTATTATGGGTATTGCAGGATTTATATCATCAACCGTACCACCTGTAGAACCCGAGCCCGAGCCTTGACCCCTTGGAAAGCCTCCAAAAGCCTGCAAACCCCTTGAAATTCCAGCCTGAGGTCCATCAACAATCCCTAGAAAAGGCTGCGATTTCTCGCGTATTGACGAGGAAGGAAGGCCAAAAACGATCCCCAAATCCGGAATACGCTCCCGGAGAAGCGCACTCGAGAGGGTCACCGAATTAAAGCCACACGCATTCCGAGATCCGTCTCGAATTTTCGGCACTCAGGGTTGGTGTGTGAGGCTCACAAGACTGGTATAGACCGTGGGGTTCGTTCAAGGGCCTGAGATGTCGAACGAGCTAGCCATCGGGACTGCATCAGTGGTTCGCGCCGTGCTAGCATTGGCATGTTGACTCGGCTGGTTTGAGTTGACATACACTCCAACCCGCAAGTCTAAGCTGCAAAACCGGCTAAAGTTGCGTGAAAGCTCGCCTTTGAGGAGATAGTTCATCGGCAGCCAATACAGTTTAGATACTGTAGCGCGGGTTGTCTTTGTGAACCTTTCCTGCACCTGCGCTTGTTCCGAAGACACAGGGGCCCTTCACCTTAAACACCTAAACCCCTACACCCTAAGCCCCTATGAACCCTAGACCCCTATAAACCCTAAAACCTAACCTTGGTGGTTCATTGTTCGATGTAGCCTTGAGTCGCAGTAAGAAAGTGCCCTGCAACGATCACCGAAGAGCGCAGCAGGAATCCTCATGTTCAGGTGTCGGTGCCCCATGACATCAGCAACGACGCCGAGCACGCGCGGGTGAGGGATGCAGGAGCTAGCTGGATTCTTCGGGATTTAAGATAGAGGCCTAATTACCACTATTATTCCTTATGGTTCCTTTTTATAAGTCTACTATGAAGGGGCCCAAAACCCTATTCTAATTATTGAGGCTCCTACATTACCTCGGTAACAAAGGCTCCTACTACCGATCACGGAGGCTCTCAGGATTCTCGGGCTGTTCGCTTCTAGGCTGTCGACAAGGCTGACGAAAGCCTGATTCTCTTTGCAAGAACACTGGGCTGAGTAGGTAACCTTGAACCTTCCGGGGCTCAATATAAATTATAATCCTACCATAGTTTTAAAAAATGGCTACCCTTTTTTGGGCCAGGGTACTCAGAAGAACAAGGATCCTCCATTATCCCCGTCACGAAGTTGAGGTCGGCCTTCTGCTTGACTTTCAGGAGCTACAGCCGTTCCCTACGTGCTCCGCTTCCTTGGCGGCAGGGCGTACAAGGCTTCACATCCAGGCCGGCATCCGGGCGCAAGCTCTGAACGCCGGAGGAGTTGGGATGCATGACAAAGCGTATAAACGCTGAACCCCGGGTCCAAGCTGCTGCAATAATTTCAACTCGTTTAGGATTCTTCGGCGACTTACTGTACTGCTGATTTAGGGAATCAGGGTGCTTCTAAACCCTACCTGATATAGTGTCGGGCCTAAACCCTCAACCCGGGACCCAACAAACCCCAAACCGCTTTGCCCTACTAAACACTCAAACGTGTTGACCTACTGGACCGCCCCCCAAAACCCCGCTCTGAGTATTGCGGCCCCCTTTGTTGCCTACAGTCTCCATTGTAGTTCCTTTTTGGGGTTTAGGGTTTAGGGTTTCTACAGTCTCAATTGTAGTTCCGTTTTGGGGCTACCGTGGTTAGCCTAAAGGATTATCAAACACTGGCTTAATCAAAAACAGGAACTACCATGGATACTATTGGTATAGCCCCATGCCCACCGAACGCCTCGCACGACTGGCAGGTCTCCTGGGCCTTCCCGATGTTGTTCGAGCCCCGCTCCTGGCTGCAAATCATGTTGTGGGCTATGTTGAAACACCCGGACCTTCCAAAATCCCTGAATTACGGAACATGCCGTACCTTAGATTCTAGCATGTTCCCTTATATGATTTTAGGCATATTCCTTAATCAAGGGATTTGGGAAGGATTGGGCAGTTTCGACCTGGATACTGCCTTTACTCGATAGCAGCTGGATATCATGTTGAATAATACCCTCACTAAACGCTGTTACTGTGTCAGGGTAGTACCCATGGTTCGGTTTATGTTGAAAGGACCCCCAAAAGTCAAAGACTTCGTGATGTTATTATCTAACGGCCCCCTGTGACAATGACATGTCCGTCATATGTATACTTACATTGCAACGCTTACTCAACGCCCATACTGGGATCTTTAGATGTTCGCAATTTGTCCCTTACCCCACAGCTTTTGGTTAGTTGGTTGAGCACGGCAGGTATCTCTTGAAAGCATAGTGGAGGCGGCAGTTTGGAATTCGGGGTGAATCTGCGAGAAGTTGCGAAGCTCGAAAAGCTGCGGTGCGCCAACATTCGCAAATCTGCGTGAGATCTGACAAAGTGACAACAGTAACAGACGGTAACCCATGTCTCACACATTTTGCTGCCCCGGTCGAGAGACTGTCGCATGACCAGGCCAATAGGCGAACCCAAAAATCACACAAAGCCCCCTGCGGGCGAAACCTTAGACCACACCCCTTTAACACTTAACCTGAACCCGATCGAAATCGAAACCTCAACACTCACGAAGCCCTTCAAGGAGCTCTATAGACTTTAAAGCACCTATATAATCAGGTGCCCGAACCACTAGGTAAAGTCCTGAATCCAGAAAGTCTGAGACTACCGAAACCTGTGCTGCCAAAGTAAGGCACCCGGCTGAGGGGCGGAGCTACGTGCTGCTTGGCACATCAAACCTGTGGTCCAAGGCCAGGAGCCTGAAGGGTCTTTTTGTTCTCATGATTCCGGGTCTTGGGGGTTTAGGGATGAGGGTTTCGGGTTGAGGGAGTTATGATTACAAGTGCGTCGCATCGATCACGCTGCAGTAGACATGTATGTGTGGTCAGGGCAGTCATGACCATCCTTTGTGTGTTTTTGCCACCACTAGTGTCGCCGACCCGGCGACGAAGACGACCGTGACAGCGCAGGAGTTTGTCAAAATGAAAGGCACATACTTTTCACGTTTAAATCGGAAGCGTCGGTCCAGCATTATGGTATGCGCCTCTCTTGTTTCACCACGGACCAGATAGTGCAGATGGAAATGTTCGTGTTCCACCAACCAGAATACATAGTGACATAGTATGTATGTCAATGTATGTATGTAAACATGGATATGTGTGTTTATGTGTGTATACATATATATATATATGTATGTATATATATATGTATCTATATATATACAGACAAATTTCTGAGTCATACATGCATGTCTTTCTCCCACACATAGACATGTATGCGTACACATCTAACCATCTATCTATCTATCTATCTATCTATCTATCGATCTATCCATCTATATATCTACCTGTGCATCTATCTTTCTATCTATCGACCTATCTATTTATCTATTTATCTATCTATATATATCTATCCATCTACTTATCTACCTATCACGATCTATCGATCGATGGATCTATCTACTATTTCTGTACACATATACATGCAAGCACCCATACTTGACACATAAATCGATGTAGTTCTAGATGCTTTTGAGCCATTTACCAACAAAAGGTTTGACAGATGGATAGCGAGGTTCCAACTCGGGGAGATAGCGACTTTGGCATGGATACCACCACATGTAACAAGTGCCAAGATGAACTGAGGGATCCTGCGGAATATTCGCAGCACGGGATCCGTAAGTTGACCCATATCGAAATGGCTTAGGCGCACCTTAAACCGCAAGCCCTAAACACTAACCCGAAGCACAAACACATGAAAAACCTAAACCGCGGCCTGTGTGGATACGATCTCCTAGAACCACCCTAACACCCAAAGCCCGAAGCGCCCCCCCTCCCCCGCTGCCCGAACATCCGGCTGCGAGGGCCCACGTCTTCCCGTGCAGTGGGCCGTCGAAGCCTTCAGACAAGGTGCGGTCGCGGTCGCGGTCAAACTTGTGCCGTTTATGAAAAGGCTCAGGGTTAGGAGGCAGGGTTTAGGGTTTAGGAGTTTCCTTAAACTACCTGCTTGCTCTTGGCACGAATGTATTTCAGCTGTGACTCAGTTCTGTCGTGGGCGGTCCTGAACCGACCCTTGCCCCAGCACCGCCCGGGGCCGTCGGTCTTGAGCTGTGATGTGTCGAAAGGGTCAGGCTTGGATTTCTGGTGCCTCTGGGAACACAGCTCGGATCAAACTAAGGGCCTGGGAGGGAACAGCCATGGTTAATGGTCCCGGTGTGCTTAAGGTGTACCTCTAAACCCAATAAACCCCCAAACCTAAATCCGAATAAACCCCCAAGCCTAAATCCGAAGCCCTCATTGAACCTAGACCGTAGTTGTGTTTGAGAAAGTCTTGGACGACCTGATCCTCGGCAAGCCCTACACCCCTCCCGGAGCAGCCCGAAGAATAGAGAGCGTCGGAAGAAGTAGTGCTACGGCTGATGATATAAATCCTGCATTACCCATAATAAGGAATATACCATAATTCCCATCGTTTAGGGTCCTTAGAATATTGCAGGATTTATACCATCAACCGTATCATTCCTGAGGGCTCCCCATTAGACTGGACTAATAGTACTGTGTATTGCTATTCCTTACGGGTCCCTGGTATAGTTCTTGTACATTACAAGCTCCCCCCAAACCTTATTCTCGGGGGATAATCAAGGCCATTATAGAATATCCACAGCTTCCTCCTGCAACCTTCAGCGGCACAGGCAGATGTCCTGCATCTGCATGGTGCCTCGCAGAAATATGTTGATTTAAGAGCTCTTGCGGGTCATGCCGCATGTATGGATGGATGGACTGATGGACGGATGTAAAGTAATGCAAAGTACTGTAGATCAATGGTATGTAACCGGTTGTATTGCATTGTACTGAAGTGTATTGTCTCGCATCATGCTGTGATGCGCCGTGTTGTGTTGTGTTGTAGCGTACCGTACCGAGGCCGCATACATGCAAAGATGGACCGATGTAAGGTAGTGTGACTCGAATCGTATCGTATGGCATGGTAGTGTATTGTGTAGTCGTGGCTCAATGCACCGTCATGCATATATCTATATATATATACATACACGTTACAGATAGATCAGTATACAGATAGTTAGATAGGCAGAGAAGATAGGCAGGTAGATAGATGGATGGCTGGATAGATAGATAGACAGATAGATGGATAGTCAGATAGTTAGATAGTTAGATAGCTAGATAGAGAGATAGCTACATTAGATAGATAGATAGATAGATAGATAGGTAGAAAGTTACATAGATAGATCGACAGATGGATAGATAGATAGATAGATATTTAGATAGGTAGATAGGCATAGAGGTATGGATATGGATGCAATGTTGCTCACATCCACATGCCTGCACCCTTGCCTTTGTTTATGTCCTTGCCATGTCTGTCCGATATCCTGTGCCAATAAGTAAGTGGGAGACCAGTGTGTGTAATGGTATGCTGCAGTTATAGCTGTACAGCAACTGCGGCTGCTGTTTCCTATGCATGTTCATGTATGTTGGGAGGAATAGTCGGGATAAGGATGTGCAGCCGAACAGAAGAAGGGAAGCAAACATGCATGAAGACAGGCCGACAAATAGACTCCGAGACTCCGAATGATACTTCGTGGACGGTGGACAAGTCTTGAACACCCGAGGATTCGACGTGCTGGCGCGGCAGGTGACGATGTTGCAGCCATGGTTCGCGGCTCAGTCGAGCGTAAACTAAGTCGGCTTCGCACTCCCAACGACGGATTGCCGACCTGGAACACTGCAGTCGTCAATGTTTCTTGTGTCAGGCGACATTCATATTCAAATCTACAGCAGATTCCTGGCTCGACGGTTTTTACCGGCATAAAGCAAGCCATCCTTGAATGCTGCATATTCACCCGTTCCGTTACTGAGAACAAGCGCAAACATTGACATGACTAATCGAGAGCTTCCACTTGCCAGGAGTGTTACCGTTACCTTCCTTCCGCCTAAGACGTTTATGTCAACATCATTCAAGCACCCTGGTCCAATGCAGCCTCCATGAAGATATCCCTTCCTGATTGAAGGTGTCTGCTTCAGAAGGTTACTACGGGCCTCAAACCCCGTAGCACCACAGACATCTTGAAACCAAGCCTGAAGCACCACCATGCATTTTTTGTTGTCGCTGTCTCGTTTTCCGAATCGTTGCAGCACTTGGTCGCGGGAAGATTTCTGACCTGGGACCGAGGTGTTAGTGCTACCCCCTGGCCTTGCAGATGAGGACGGCTTCAGTTTTCAACCCCCGAAGTGGCTGCATTCGTTATTTGTTTAGGGTGCCGACGTGGTTGCAACAGCAGTGGAGCAGCTAGCCTCCTGCCCCAAAAATCCGATCCAGTCGTTGAGGTCCCTTTATGTGAGTTGTTGGAGGTCTCACTACCGTGTGTGGGCGGTTGTGTGCTTGGACCGTCGGGGAGATTGTAGTGATTCCGGAATGCCTCCCGAGGTCTAAGCATGTGCTGAGTCCTGGTGAAAGAAAGACTTGGCGGTTAAACTGGTTTGAAGGAGTTGTGCACACCTGCAAAATATTGAAATCACGTGCAGAGTCTGTGTACGAAGTTGCGCAGAAGCACAGAACTGTTCCGTGGACATATAGGCCAATAGAGTGGGAGATATACCGAGTGGCCTAGACAATGCTTCGAAATATTGTTTAGACCCTATGCCCGACATGTAATGCCCTAGCTTCGGTAGGATCCTTGCGAGGACAGCCCGCTGCCAAAGCACGCGGATGCCACGTGATGTGCGCTCTGCCAAAAAAGCTCTGCTTGCTCTTCGCCGTCTTTCATGAGGGCAGCGCGGGATTCAGGTTCCGACCCCAAACCCAGAGAACCCAATAGACCTTAACTAAGGAATATACCTTAAATTATAGGGGCCTTAATATTATGATTTAAGGTATCTTCCTTATTTAAGGGTATTGGGTTCTCTGGGAAAGAAGTATTGTCCATCTCTCTTTGCCTACGGTCTTCTACGAAGTAGAGGTCCTCTATAGTCCCGGCGAGCGAATAGCTCATCGGTGAACTGTTCTGAATGTCGGGGTCCTGGAACACCGTAAGGTTCGCTGTGTCCTTGTAGTAGTACTCCCTATTTAGGTACTTTAGGGCCAATGTATATACTGTCCAGGCACATGGGACCCGTTAAATGCACAGGAAGAGGGGCCTGCCTTAAACCTTAAACCCCAAGCCCTATAAATCCTCAATCTCAAACCCAAACACTCGAGTCCTAAACCTCTAAACCTATAAACCCTACTAAGGACTATTATCCAAGGCAGGCTTCTGGGACTTGGGTCTGCAGCGTAAGGGAGGCCTGTAAGCCTCAGCGGTGCCTGAGGAAGGCAAGCCATGAACGACGCTTTGCCTTTCTATAGTTGTTAGTTTGTTTGCGCGTTTGTTAGCTTGTTAGTTTGCTAGTTTGTTAGTTTGTTGTTGTTACTAAGTTCCTCTTATATGCTCAAAACTCGGCCGTTTGCGATGAATAGCCTCTGATTTCCCGTGAACCCCTGGGTGATGGCAGGTCATGGAGGAATACAAGCACAAGCTCAGGGAGATCGACTCGGCTGTCGCTGAGGCAGGATCCTGGGCTAAGGTCCTGCTGAAGCGTTCAAAGCTTATTGGGGTTACCCATAGGCCCCTAAGTAGTTCCTTTTTGGGGATACCTTATAGGATTCTAAATATGAACCACAAAAAGGAACTAGTTAGGGTGTTCAGTATCTCCAGATCTACACTCCAAGCCTATAGTACCGAAACCACGACAGCGCACAACGCACCTTTCTAGGCGCATGAAATTAAACACGAGCTCTGTAGTGTGAAGTTTAGCATGCTCATCCTCATCACCGTCACCTATTGAACATCATCGAATCTCTCTGACGCGGAGTGCCATCATGAACGCATGTTTCACTATTTGTGGACCCCTTGACAGAATCCCATATATTCCTGGCGCATCAAGCCACTTTGTCTTAATTGGGGCATGCAGGTAGTGTGATGCTGCATGTCCCCTAAACCCTAAACCCTAAAACCCCCAAACCCTAATCCCATAAACACCCTGACCCCTAAACCCTAAACACCCTAAACCCTAAACCCTAAACACCCAAAACACCCTAAACCCTTAAACCCCTAAACCCTAAACACCCTAAACCCTAAAACCTAAAGACCCTAAACCCTAAACAGCCTAAACCCCTAAACCCTCAACACCACACCTGAGCAGTGCCGCCTCCTGCCAGGCCGCAGCTCTTGAGGAAGCCCAGGAGAACCAGGCGGGCAAAGGAGTTCGAAAGCACCCGGACCCTCCTTGTGCCCTCAAAGAGGGGTTTAGGATTTATAGGGGGTCCCTAATGCTAGGAATTTAGGGTGACCCTCCTTGTACCCTCAAACAGGGGTTTAGGGTTTAGGGGGTCCCTAATGGTAGGGATTTAGGGTCTAGTGGAGGGTATAAGGAGGGTCTAGGCATGTCGGGCCGTAATTTCATGGGGCCACAAACGTTGGCAAGCGTTATTACAAATGCTGCTGCTGGCAGCCATGACTGGTGGTTTGGATTCTGCGTGGTTGTGTTCAGTCTAGAGTACATTAAGTTTGCCTCGTCGTGCTGTGTTCTTGGCATGGTGGCAACATCACCTGCTTTCAAGCCTTCACCATTGTCGGCATCATCCTCGTCAACATGTCATACTCGTCGTCCACATCATCCAGCAGTGTCGCATCGCATCGTCTGCTGCTGCCGCTGCAGCTGCTGATGTTCTTGTCGACAGGCTCTGAAGGTCGTCGTCATCGCCGTCGCTGCTGCTGCTTGGTGGTGGTGGTGGTGGTGGTGGTGGTGGTGGCGCTGGTGGTGATTGGCGGCAGTGGCGATTGGCGGTGGTGGCGGTGGCGGGGGTTGGTGGTGACGGGTTCCTCGTGCGAGTGTTGTTGCTGATTCGATAGCTACTGCTGCTGGTCGTGGCCGTAGCTTGGATTCGTTGTCGCAGTGCCCTTTTGCGAGTCGACAGGCGGAACTCCAGACCTGAACCTGACCGATGTTGCCAGGCAGCCGCTGCAAGGAAAGAAGTGCAGCAGGCATCGGAATTGGCTCAGCTTTGTTTGGTGTAGTGAAACCTACCCTAAGCCCGAAGCCCTGAACCCCAAACAGGTTTATGGGGCATCAACTCCCGCACCAGAACCGACGAAGATCGCGTCAGGAAGACATAGAGAGAGACAGAGAATACTGGGAGAAAAGGTTAGTGATAGGGCTTGCATACCTAAGGGTCCAACGTAGTATATAGTTTGGCTTCAAATTTGTTTCCTACGACTATACAGGCACCTAAAGGTCAATTCACCATGAATGGGCTATTAGGAATGATCAGAATCCAAAACCTGAGGCAGCGGACGACATCAAAGACCTCACCCAGCAGGCGGCTCTACTGTGTGGCACCTCCTAGGTTTTGGGAAGTACGGCTCTATAGTTCCCCGAACCTAATACCCCAATATCCGTATCTTCTAAACTGTGAAGCCCTTCTGCTTTCAAGGTTCCCCAATGTCTTGAAAATCTCACAAAAGCCCTAAAAAACCAAGCGAGTGACCCTGGCTTTGGGGCAGCTTTCAGTCGGAAACACCCAGATCCTACAGAAGTCCGCATTACTAGGTTGTGCTGTGGTATACGTTTTTACTTGTTTGCTTCTGGGTTCCGATTAGAATCGACTTTTTCCCAGTGGGTTCCTCAACAGGCTAGATTCTGGCCGAGATTAACACTCAAAGAAGCAAGGCGTGTTTCTTTTTTCTGGAAAGGGGGGGGGGTTCGGGGTTTGGGCTGTTTGGGGTTTAGGATCTAGGCCCGTTAAGGGTCTGGAGGTTCAGGGTTTAGGTTTTAGGACTTAGCATTGCTGGTGGCAACCCATATGCAGCAGTGTAGGATTCTCGTTGACAGCGGAGCGTTACACATCATGAGCTTGTTAAACATGTGTTTGTACTCTTCGAGCAGGCACCCAGATACACAGAACTGGACAGAAATGAGAAGTGGATAT
Source organism: Symbiodinium necroappetens (assembly GCA_905231915.1). NCBI lineage: Eukaryota > Dinophyceae > Suessiales > Symbiodiniaceae > Symbiodinium > Symbiodinium necroappetens. The sequence continues at coordinate 22,966 of CAJNJA010036920.1, forward strand.
ATAGTTGTGGGAGGGGGGGCATGCCATGCCAAGCAGGAAGACTGAAGCATGATAGCCAGGCAATCAGCCAGCTCGGCAGTTGGGGAAGCATGCAGTAGAGTGATGCATCGAATGTCCAGATTTGTAGATAGGAGAGATGCGCAAAACATGTAGTTACACCTGTGCGCACGAGAAAGTGTGCAGATACGTCCATGTATTTACTACCGCCTTGGTCTCGCAGGAAGAGGAGGCAGTACAGCAGCACCGCGCCAAGAAGGGCCTGTTCAGTCTCTAACGTCTTCCGCGTTGGGTGGCAAGAGACGGGCCTTAATTTTGGTTACGAATGCTGTGGCACAGAGCTCTTGAAGATTATCTGAAATCTGAAACCAGACCCAACACAGCACTCTAATTATTACGGCCCTTACGGCCCCGGCAGAAGACCTTTTGTGACACTGCTACGATGATGATGATGATGATAACGCCTGATAAGGGTAACGATATGCTATTGTCACCGTTGCTGTCGGGTTAAGGGGCTTTTGGCCCCAAGCTCCCCGAAGTCTAAACCCTACATAAACCCCCAGAGGTAGGTGAAATATGGCGCAATCTATGAAATGCTTTGACTCTACGTACTTTGGGGGTCCAGGTATACCCTAGGCCCTGAACCCCAACCCTAAACCCCCTAAACCCTAAACCGCGAAACCCTAAACCCCGGAAGCCCTAAACCCCAAATCCGTAAACCCAGGCTCTCCAGTGTCCGTGCTGAGAAGCACAAGGCCCTCCTTCGGGGTTTGGGGGTTTAGGGTTCAGGGTTCAGGGTTACGGGACGTTTAGGGTTTAGGACTTAAAGGGGTTAGGGACGTTTAGGGTTTAGGGACGTTTAGGGTTTAGGATTTGCTGGTTTAGTGGTTGAGGGTGTAGGGTTTAGGATTTAATGGTTTACGGGTTTAGGGGTTTAGGGTTTGGGGGTTGAGGGTTTAGGGGGTGAGGGAGGGGATAAGATGCCTAGTATGAGGATTCCTGGGTTGGGAGCTTAGGGTCTAATGTAGGGGCCTAAAAAAAATGATCAAAACAATTTTTGGTGTTCCGCATTATTATATTTATAGTAGAATAGACCCCCAAACCCTATTCTAATTATCAAGGCCCGCTTATTATACGGTGCAGTATTTAGGGTTTGGGCTTCGGTTGGAGGCTCTAGATATAATTTGCAGGTTTCAATACTCCCGGTTAATCCCCAAACCCGGCCCAAACCCTCAATGATCCTATTTAATCCCCAAACCCTAAACCCTAATCCCTCAATAATCCTGATCCCCAAACCCCATGTGCAAATCCTAAACCCTAATCCCCAATTATATTTTTGGGTTTCCACCCCGACCCCTGCTTTCTGCTGGCAGGCGAGCGCTCTTATCGACGAGAAGCGTAGGCAGCAGCAGGAGGCCAGCTCGCGGCTTCGTTTACGTTAAGTTATGGTTTAGGTCTTAGGGTTTAGGGTTTAGGGTTCAGGTTCCAAGGAGGGCAATCCGACATAGACATAGAGCAAACCCGCCGCAACCCGCCCCGGGGCATTTATTCCCTTCACCAAGACCCGGACCCACCCACGCAGGGCATGTACCAACACACACCCCTTCAAAACCAGGGTACTGTTAAATTGCGGGTCGGGGGAGGGCGCGGGGGCTTGGCGACGCTGCAGCTATATGTAGCATACGCGTATTCCCGGTAGTTGTGTCGCAATACTTAGTACAAATCTTTCCTTCATGGTCCCCTTATACAGATACTCTAAATGGCACCAAAACCCTATTCCTAAGCCCCCATGAATACGTTACAAACCCTACAAGGTTCGATGAAGCCCAGATCGAATTATTAAGGCCCTACGTCCCTTGTAGAACCCTGAGCAGAGCAATTGAAAAGCACTCTAATGCTCCATGTCTACAGTATACGCTTAAGAGGCCTTAAAGAATTTATATAGGAACCCCTGTAAGGCTTAGCTGTTGCCTCAAACCCTGCCAAGTAGTAGGTTATGACCCCTTACATATTCGTATACACCCTAGCAGAGTACAGATGTTGTGGATCCCCTGGGAAGGAGATAGTTTCTAGGAATGACGTAGGTACATGGAGCCCTATACCCTAAACCCTTGAGACACCCTTATAGAAACCCTGAAAAGGAGCCTTAAAGGCAGCCTAAGGCACACCCTGAACCAACTTGAGACACCCTTATAGAAACCCTGAAAGGGAGCCTGAAAGACAGAAATAGGGACTACTTTAAGGCCAAAGTATATACTATTTGGGTACATGGACCCTTTGGGCTTAGGGACACCCTAAAGGCATCCGCAACCTCGGGGCTGAAGCAGCAGGTCGAGAGCATGATCAAGATGGTGGAGGCTTTTGTGAGTCGTTGTTTAGGGTTTAGGATTGTTTAGGGCTTAGGGTTTTAGGGTTCAGGGTTTAGGGACGTTTAGGGGTCTGGGGTTTAGGGTTTCAAGGGTTTAGTGATTTCGGGTTTAGGGTTGAGGGGTTTTTGCAGAGTTCAGGCTTTTAGAGCTTTGGGGCTTTAGGGAAGCCTACAGACCCAAAAGTCCCAAAAGGTTAAAAGCAGGCAGCACCGGCTTGAACAAGGTTCCAGCACCTGTATCTCGAAACCCAACCTTTTTACGACATAGTTGTAGGAAGTGTTTGAATAAGGAACCCCTAAAAAGGTAGGTTATTTCCCCTAAACCCTTAACCCTTACAAGGGGCAGGTTATTTCGGCTACAGGTCAGAGCTTCCAGGGTGTCTAGTCGGCGTTGGTTGTTCAAAGGCTTTCGGGTTTAGGGCGAGTAAGGCTTTCGAGCTTTAGGGTTTCAGTGTTTAGGGTTTAGGGTTTAATGGGGGATAGAGCCACTTATTTTCGGCACTATAGGGCAGTCGCAAAGGGACCAGGTTTCCTGCTGACCCTTACTTGTTGCTTCGCTTTCCCTTGCCCTTGCTAGTGCCACCCGCGCCTGTGCAGTTTTGAAGCAGAGTCTTATCTGCGTCATGAATGTTCATGGCACTTGCCCGGACTCTCACCCCTAAGCCCTAAACCCTAAAACCTAAGCCCTAAGCTCTTACAACGCCGGAACCGAAAAGGCTGAAGGATGCGAGCTATGGGTTCGCTTCGCAGGTCATGCAGAAGACCAAGTCCCGGGTCAAGGAACTCGAGAAAGAGCGCAGAGCTTGGCATACAGTCTTAAGGTTTTTAAGGTTTTAGGGCGGGAGTTGCCTGAGAATTTCTGCATGTGTCTCTCTCTCTGTGTGTGTGTGTGTGTTTGTTTGTTTGTTTGTTTGCCTGAAGCCTCAATCCCATGTAGCAGCCTTGAGCAACCTCTGCTAGAATCTTGTAGAGTATCCCGTAAAGAGCCCGTTATGGTGACTCCTTTAGAAGCCGTCGAAGTAATGCCCAAACTATCCCATACAGCCTTATAGACCCTCGTGGTGACCGCTTCATGGATCACAAGAGCCCATAAGCCCCGTTCACACTCCTTTTTGTCACAGCAAATCCTCCTAAGCCTAACAAAACTTCTGGAAGCCCGACACTGTCAACACACCATAGAGCTCACAAAGCCCTAGACCCCTAAACTCTAAAAGCTCAAAACTGCTACAAGCTCTGAGGAAGGAGAAAGCCTCGGCACTTCTGAAGGCCTCGGAGCAGCAAAAAAAAGAGGCCATCCAGGCCCGGTACCTCCAGGGTTTTGGGTTTTGGGTTTTGCTGCCTTCCAAGATTGCCCATAATGGATTAATGGGAGAGAAGATTTCCAAAGAAAGAGCCGTTCCCATGAAAGTCCGGTTAGGGCTTCATCATACACTTCTGGTATAAGAGATCCCCCAAACCTTAAACCCGAGGATGTGAGTGATGAGGGTTGAGGTTTCGCTTAGTTGAGGGTCAAATGACCAGCACTCGTGCTTGCAGGACAGGGTGCATGTCTATTAAAAACCCAAAACCCTGAACCCCAAACGCTTTTCTGAATTTTCAGGCCCGGGGCCGTTGTTTTTCTTCTAACCTGGCCCATGGGGTTTAGGCTTTTGAGGTTGTTGAGTATTTCTGAGGTCTTTAGGGATTTGTATTACCGTGACCATGGTATATTCATGCCCGGTGCCTCTCCCTTTAACACGGTCCACTCGGTTTAGGGTTTCTGGAAAAGAGCTGAGGGTTTCATGTGTTCAAGGTTGAGGGTTTAGGTCTTGGGGATTTAAATTGTGGCGAAGGAAGTATTAGGGCGTCACAACCAGAGCAGCAGTAGTAGTAGTAGTAG
>CAJNJA010036931.1:0-28831 GCA_905231915.1 Symbiodinium necroappetens
GAAAGCAAGTCTATAAAGAAGTCCTGGCGAACCAGCGGCACGGGGGAACACAGGACACCCGGACTGCCGAGTTGCGCCGCGACAAAAAAGGACAAGGCCAAGAAGATCAAGGACAAGAAGAAGCAGAAGGGCAAGAAGGAGAAGAAGAAGGAGGGGAAGAAGAAAAAGAAGCAAAAGAAGTCAGCAAAGGAGGGCAAGCAATAGACTGTGGATGCGGAGGATTCCAACAAGACTGACAAGACCCATAAGACCGAGGACGTGCAGCACCACACCACAGCGAACCCAAGCCCTGAAGAAATGGACGCGGGGGATCCCAACAAGACCCACAAGACCGAGGACGTGCAGTACCACACCGCAGCGAGCTCAACCCCTGAAGAAGTAGACCAGGGGACCGAGCTGGACACCGCGCAAAATGCAGCGACAAACCTTGGGGGAAGCGACAGTGACAGTGAATACGCTCCCACCGCGGCATCGGAGGTACCTGTACACCTCAATTGGTCGTGGGGGGAGCATGGGCAGAGCAACTTCGAGTACAGGGGGGGCACGTCGACCTCGCACACGAGCCGAAACCCTCGCCGAAAGGGGGTCACTCTACAACCTGGTCCCATGTGGCCAGCGGTGCAGCAAGTGCGAAGGCACATGCGGGGGAACAGACGATGGTCGAGAAGAAGCAGTGCAACAGTGAGAGACACGTGGAAAATTCGAGGGAGTGCTGAGCATGATGCTTGTGGGGGCAGGTTTAGCTTCTGGCAAGTTTCTCTGTGCGAAGCCCACACAAACGCTTGTCTCATACCCAGGAGATATCTTTCTTTGCAGCCGGTGGATCATGCATTTTCAGTTCTGCGTAATCTGCATGTTTGACTGTACTCGGTGTGTTGTAACACATGGGCCCAGGTGGAGCCACAGTTTGTACATGTCGTTCCGTCTGTTCATGCTGTACCCGCAAGTGCGAATTCTTTAAACAGGGCCGGGGATTTACATCCTGGTCCTCTCTCAGGTAAACTCGATCCAGGAGACCCATATTGGTCTCGCAATCCTAGCGTCTTTTCAAGCACACATGCGGTACTCAGCGTCCGAATTCGGGGGATGAAGGCACCACTTTCAATCCATTCCGTGTAGTTCTGGGGGGGAAACCCAGCAAGCTTTTCCTTCTACCCTTTCATATCCGCCCGGAACGAGGGAGGGGACACAGCAACCTTCATTATGTTGGTCGGAGCCTTACTTGCTTGTGGTCTGTTGTACTTGATGGCATCGTCCCTTACCTTTACCAGCTCCGGGGGATTTTTACTTTCCGTGCTTGTCCAGCCGAGCCTTCTTCGATCAAAGATCGGAGAAGGGGAGTTAGACACCCGGTGGACTGCGGGTGCGCGCTCGCGCGCAGGGGGACCGCCCCGTGTCCTTTTCCCCGTCGCGAGAGAGAGAAAGAGAGAGACAGAGAGAGGGGAGTCTTGCGCCCGCAGAAAGACGGACGGAGGCAACTTGGGAGAGGGACGAAATAAAGAGATGCAGTCTCACCAAATCGTAGCATGAACCGGGGTATTCGGATCGACCGAACAAACTTGCACGCATGTCTTCCTCGAAACGGAGGGGGATCCAGCTCCTCTACAGATGAAAGCACAGAAAAGTAACGGGATTGTGGGGCGTGCGGAGAGCAGAGGCAGACAGACTTGCGAACTGTCTAGTTATCCTCCCTTGTAAGTGGTTCGGTCAGGTCTGATCAGCAGGCATAGACGGCTTTGACTGCTCGCGGTGCAGGAAGAGTTTGCTGCAGAATTGCAGCTCCTGGGACGGCAGCCGCTCTTGCAGGTGAGCCTCTGAGAGTTCACTTCCCTGGATGACACATTTTGTGGATTTGGTCCGTGTTGTGCCAGGATGGAGACCTTTGGATCAGCCGCGTGTCTGTGGGGCTCCTTGGCGCCGCCGCTCAGGCGCTGACGGAATCTCAACCCAGTGACGCTAGCAGATCGGAGAGAGTGGTGCCTGTCAGGCGGCATTTGGTTTCAGAGAGAAGCTGCAATCACCAGTGCCAGGCAGCAGTACTAGTCGAGAACGCCGTGGCTGTGCGGAATGTTCAGACTCTCAGTACGTCGCAGTTGGTTCGATTCCTTGCAGGTTTGGCTCGACATGCAGAAGTTTGCTGAAGCTGTGATTCACGCTCACCCCTGGTTTGCACATGATTGCCAAATTATCCAAATTGTTCTACATCCGCAAGAAATTCATGATAATACATGCTTCAAATTCAATTGCCAATTGGTCACTTGCCGTCGCAAGGTCTTGTCTCCTTTGGCAAGCCCTACCCTGTTCGTCAAGGATAAGACCACGGGCGAGGCTGCAAGTGCTGCTGCACATGCGCAGGAGCTGAGGTAGCTTGTGGATCTATCGCACTTCAGCTGAGCTTGATTGTTTGAGTAAGCTCGTCGGGAACACACCAAACTCAGGCTGTTGTTTCGATGTTCCTCGGATACTTGCCTTCGGTCAGTCTTGACCATGTCGGACGAACCGAGTCTTCGTGCAGTCACAGCTGTCTACATTGTGGAACAGATCCCAAATCGTAGCATATCGCATCGCAGCCAGGTCCTCTCGAGCATGACAGTCAGCGGTTGCATACCAACGCGAATCTCGGACGGCATTCAAGGGCAGTTGACATCATGCAAGTTCTGGGTCCCAGGCATCACCGAGCAGGAGTCTTGTATGCGGCAATGTGTTCTCTTCTCGCGATGTAGAGCATTTTGACAGCAAGATCTTCTGACGGCAAGCATCTGGTTGTGTTGCCGATTTCCCGGAGCCAGGACAGTACCTGGTGTACGAAGGCGGCGGCACAGCACAGCTGTTGGATGAGCAGCGCGTGTCTCTCAGAGATGAACAGAAGCGCTGGTTGCAGCCGGCAAAGGGACGTCGTAGCAATGTGAGCCCAGGCAAGCCTCAGGCTGAGCTGACCGTCTCCGGGGCCCTGATGCAAGCGCCGGGAGATTTCGTTGTGGGGGTGGAGGCGGACGCCCACCTTGCAAGTGACATCTCGCAGGATTCGGGGATGGTGGGGCCGCAGACAATCCTTGCCTGACCTTGCAGGCAGACTCCCAGGCAACCTGCGGGGCGGGTGGCGCTCCGCCTTGGCTGCGGGCAGTGTGGCGTAGCCTGGGCGAGGAGGTGCTCGCTGCAGATGAGAATGCAGCAGTTGCTGACATGGCTGAAGTTGTCATTGTTGTGCTTGTGACTGTGACCGCGACTTGACTGCAGCTGCCATTGCCACAGCTCCCGAGAGTTGCTGCATGCCTGGTGACCCGTTGCGACAGGCCATCTTTGGCGCAGGGACGACGGACCGGGCTTTGTTGTAGAGTTAATGAGTAGGTTTGTGAAAGGCTGGCAGAGTCAGCGTCAGCACCAGTGACAGCTGTCGTTGCATGCTGCAGCTGTGATGGCTCCGCTGTCCCAGCTCACTCCCCACCCGAAACTAACGCCAGCACGCCTTCCTTCTATACGTACCAGTCCTGGAGATCCGACGAAGCAATTCCAACATGTCAGGCACGTCCTGGTCCATCGAACAGCTTGAGGTCCTGTTGGCCTGTGGGTCCAACTGCTTTTCCTCAGTGGGCATGCTCCTCTTCAACAAGCTAGCAGTCCAGGCCTTCCCGCTCGAATGCTGTCTGGTGTGGTTCCAGCTCTTCTTCGCTGCAGCCTTCATGCTGATCTTCGCGTTCCCATACCTCCATGTTGGCTCTCTCAAAGACTTCGTGCGATGGTGCATCGTCGTGCCCTTCTACTGTGGCATGCTGTTGACATCCATCTTAGCATTGAAGAATGCCCCGATGTCACTGCTCATAGTCTTGCGGAATGCTTCGCCGCTAGCTTCCCTAGCAATCGAGCGCTTCTACCCGGAACCGCTACGCATCAGTCCATGGATGCTTGCGTCCATCTTCATGATGCTTGCAGGGGCGGTTATGTATGTCTCGGAGCTCCCAACAAAGCATTACCAGGGCATCGGATGGATCTTGTTGAACAGCTTCATTGCCGTGATGGATCGATGCCTGCAGCGCCTCCTCCTTAGCAAGGATCAGCAGCCCGTGGATATCTCGAAGGCTGGCATCACCTTGATCAACAACTTGATGGGCTTGGTTCCTGTCGGCATCGCGGCCTGGGCCAAGGGAGAACTTCGGGAGCTTCCGGGCACCTATGCCGCTCTCACTGCGACAGACAAGGTCTATATCGGCCTCAGCTGTGTGATCGGTCTTTCCATTTGCTACACGGGCATCTGGGCACAAAGCCTCATCAGTGCCACCAGCTTCCTCGTCATGGTCAATGCAAACAAGTTCGTGATTATTTGCATCGAAGCCTTCGGCATGCACACCAAGGCCTGTGGAAGAAGTCATCTGCGTGCCCCTCGTGAAGTCAGTCCTAGAAACGGCTTCTACCCCGAAATTCAACCACTCATCCTTGCATCTAAGCCAGCCGAACATAATTGGGCCCAACCCCCCCGCAGAAACAGTGAACTGAACTCACCCAAGAAGCAAAACATGTCTGATCAAGTTCGGCATGTTTGGAGAGGTTCTGACGCTGAATCAGTTCCTCGGCGCCTGTGTGTCAATCTTAGGTGGGCGGGGAACGGCCTTTCACAGCGCGTTAAGTTGGGTCCAGCAGACTCGTTCAACAGACTGCATGATGCTATCTAGTATAGTCGCTGGTCCAACGTATGTCTTGCTCTCTTCCCTGGGAGGTGGGATTTCATATGGAAAGGCTCGCTCGTATATTGAGCAAGAAGCCGAAGAGAGGAAGAAGTTGGTGCCAGCGAAAGTGTGAGCTCCGCCCAGCTGCCGCCAAAGCACCTTTCCTGCACAGCATCGGCAGAGACACGGAAAGCTTTAGAAGCCGCCTTTTGAAACATCGACTGCCTGGGAGACTGAGGTGCAAAGCTAGCAAGCTCTGCCGTCCGGTCGGATGACGGCGTAGTCTCAAGGGCCAAGTGACGGTGTTGTGACATTGTGCCTCATGTCAAAAGGCTGTGTGCTTTTTGTGTCACTGTCCGGTTGCGAGCTTCGACCAGCCCGAAGCCACGATCTTAGCATGTCCTCGAAAGGTAAGCCTGCCTTGAACTTAGGTAAGCCTGCCTTGAACTTCTCATAATGTAAGAGTGACACTAATAAACAGGGTGACAATTAAACTATTCCCCGGCCCAAACTTTCCGAGCAGAAGACTACTTTAAATTGCGGACCCAGATCGCGCCAAGCAACTGATGTCAGGAAAGCAAAAGCTAATGGGCCTCGAGACAGAGGCTTTGCTGTTCGAGAGCTGCAGGCTTTGCCCTGAGGCCAGGGACTCTGATTCCAGGATCTGCAGCAGCTATTCTTGAGGCCTCTGCCTGATTAAATTTCTATAAAAACGGAGCCACTTCGCAAAGCCGGCAAGGGTTATCCGTTACCTGCGGATCAATTAATAAATGGGGTGACCATAATAGGCGGAGGATCCTGGAAGCAAGGCTTTCTTCAAAAGACTAGTTAGAAAGCAACAGCTAATGGCCCTCGAGACAGCGGCTTTGCTGTTCGAGAGCTGCAGGGATTTTCAGGAACTGCTGCCGCTATTCTTCAGGCCTCTGCCTGATTAAATTTCTATAGAAACGGAGCCATTCCACAAAGCCGACAAGGGTATCCTTTTCGAGCCCCATGGGGTGACACTAATCAACTCCGCCGGGGCGGGGGGGTTCCTGGAAGCAAGGCTTTCTTCCGAAGACTCGTTAGAAAACAAAAGCTAATGGGCCTCGAGGCAGAGGCTTTGCTGTTCGAGAGCTGCAGGCTTTGGCCGGGAGCCAGGGACTTTGGTTCCCACGAACTGCAGCACGTATTCTTGAGGCCTCTGCCTGATTAAATTTTTATAAAACGGAGCCATTTCACAAAGCCGGCAAAGGTTATCCGTTACCTGCGGATCAAATAATAAATGGGGTGACCATAATAGGCGGAGGATCCTGGAAGCAAGGCTTTCTTCAAAAGACTAGTTAGAAAGCAACAGCTAATGGCCCTCGAGACAGAGGCTTTGCTGTTCGAGAGCTGCAGGGATTTCAGGAACTGCTGCCGCTATTCTTCAGGCCTCTGCCTGATTAAATTTCTATAGAAACGGAGCCATTCCACAAAGCCGACAAGGGTATCCTTTTCGAGCCCTATGGGGTGACACTAATCAACTCCGCCGGGGCGGGGGGTTCCTGGAAGCAAGGCTTTCTTCCGAAGACTCGTTAGAAAACAAAAGCTAATGGGCCTCGAGGCAGAGGCTTTGCTTTTCGAGAGCTGCAGGCTTTGGCCGGGAGCCAGGGACTTTGGTTCCCACGAACTGCAGCACGTATTCTTGAGGCCTCTGCCTGATTAAATTTTTATAAAACGGAGCCATTTCACAAAGCCGGCAAGGGTATCTCGTATTGCTACTATTAGTACTTTTACTAATTACGATTACTACTACTATTTCTACTAAGTAGTACTGCTGCTACTACGAACCCCAGACACGGCCAAAGGTTTATTCCCACCCCCCAACCCAAACCTTGCCCCAAGAGACCGCCGTGCAAAACAATCTCGGGGGGGGGGGCTCCTTAGGGCCTTAGGAACAAAGGCAGGCTTTCCGTCGGACGGTATCTTCATTCCGCACACTCGCCGCACTCGCTGCTGTAGCCTCTTTCAGTCAGGTTCCTACGTTTTAGCCGGTTCACGAAATGAAGGCGTTGCCGTCAGCGGTCCCGCCGGGCCGCCATGCGCGGATGGAAACCTTCCTCGCTTGTGCCTGCAACTGCTTCTCATCAGTAGGCATGCTTCTCTTCAACAAGCTGGCCATTGAAGCCTTCCCTTTGGAATGCTCTCTCGTGTGGCTACAACTTGTCTTTGCCACGGTCGCGTTACTTAGTCTTGCATGGCCTTCGATTCACATCGGCAGCTTCCGGGATTTGTGCAGATGGTGTCTGGTGGTTCCCTTCTACTGTGGAATGCTGATGACGTCCATCTTGGCACTCAAGAGCGCTCCTATGAGCGTCATCATCGTCGTGCGGAATGCATCACCGTTGATCTCGTTGGCCATCGAGCGGTTTTATCCCGAGCCTCTGAGGATCAGTGCTCCCATGCTCTTCAGCATCCTCATCATGCTCAGCGGTGCAGGTATGTATGTGTCCCAGCTCCCCCAACAGCACTTGCGAGGTGTTGGCTGGGTTCTTCTGAACAGTGTCGTGGCTGTGGGAGACCGGTTGCTGCAGCGCCTCCTCTTGTCCAAGCATCAGCAGCCAGTAGACATCTCAAAGACCGGCGTCATCCTCATCAACAACCTCTGTGGTCTTGTGCCGGTTGGTTTGCTCGTTTGGATACACCAGGAAGCCGCTCAGGTGCCGCGAGCCTATGCATCTCTGAGCTCCTGGGGTCTCCTCTACGTCTTCTTGTCATGCGTCATCGGACTGTCTCTTAGCTACACCGGCGTCTGGGCACAGAGCCTCATCAGCGCAACCAGCTTCCTCGTCATGGTCAATGCGAACAAGTTCCTGATCATTGTACTTGAAGCCTTTGGCCTTCATGCGATGGCTCTGAGTCCCCTGCAGGTGGCCGGGGCCAGCCTTACCATCCTCAGTGGTGTGATGTATAGCATGGAGCGTCAGGCCTTGGAGCAAGAGGCTGAGAACGGGCCTCTGTTGCCCTCCAGAAAGCTTTGAGATCAGGTGGGATTTGCGACCAGCTCGAGGACAAAAGAAATGAACAGTGGCATTCACTGCAGTGCCACTGCACAGAAAGTTGTCCCAAGTGCTCAGGGAGAGTAGCAACACATTTGGAAGTTGCTGTTCTGTGAGGACCCGACAGATGCAACACAGCACGGGACCTCAGCATGCCCGCGCTCCATGCATTGGCACAAGGGGTCGCATGAGCAAGATTGAAGGCAGCGGTTGAGGGGCTTCTCAGCCCCTGCCCATCCCAAGCCAGCTGTTCGATCTGTCAAATCTCGCGAACTTAGGCCCTCGACATCGAGCCATTTTGAGTTCACTTCGAAGGGAGCCGACATGCCCGAGTCCTTACTCGTGGGGGTGCAGTTCAAGGTGCCAGCTGTTGTTGGCCGTGTGCGGCCAGTGAGAGCCAGTGAGAGCATTCAGCCTACCTGGGCCTAGCCGCTCTGCAGTGCAGTTCACTCTGCTCGTGCAGGTGGAAGGTCTGGACTTCATCCAGCTTGTTGCAGACAGTGCCTTCCTTGAGCAGTTCAAGCAAGTCGTCAAAGGCCCTACAGTTCTTTTTGCTCCGATGAAGCATATAGAGCCTTGTCACGCAGTCTTTGCATCAGCAGACGCCGGTGCCGTGCTTGGTCTGTGCACGCCGCTCGCAGGCGCTCTGATTGCAGCTACTGCGCGGGCAGACCGACGAGCGGAGGCTTCTCCCTAACCACGGGCAAATGCCGTCTGTCAGAAACAGGGTTAAAAAGCAGGCATCTGCAGGCCAGCCTTAGCAGCCTTAGTGATGCCGTCATGCCTGGTGCAGGACCTGGTTCTTCAGCTCTCTCCTGGTTCGGTGGTGGCCGTTGCCCGAACTGGTCTCCACAGCTGCTTAGCAGTCGCGAAGATGAGAAGCCGAGGTTCAAGCACGAATGGCTGCAGTCGCCAGGGGAGGAGCTGAAGCCTCAGACCGGACGCGATGTGGTGGTGATGGGATTTTTGTTGTTCCAGGCTGTCGTGTGTTTGTTGGAACCCTTCGGATTCCCATCGAGCCTTAATCAAGCAGGTCTCTTGCATGTGCTGGCAAAGCTGGAAGTCTCACAGCCATGTACCTGATTCGGAGAATGTCTACCCCATCGCCCCCCTCGACGCACACGCAGCTATACGATACAGCAAAGCCCGCGTATATTGGCATATACATATGATGCACGCCGTCGTGGTTCAGTGATGCACATACCTCTCTCTATGTTATCTCTCCTAATCTTGTGAGTCTGTGCGTCATGTTTAGTTGCTGCACGTGCATATGTGGATGTGACTAGGTCGCCCATGTACCGCCATCATGTCGCCCAGCCGACCCCGAGGAAAGCGTCGCAGCTGCAATGACCATCCTTGCGGATGGAATGCGGCACGAGGTGCTATGGCTGTGTACGGCTTGAGTACAGCAAAGCATCGAAGCGTGCATCAGCAAGAGAGCAGCTTTCCGGTTTGCAGAGAACCGCAGAAAGTTGGAACATGGAGTTAGGACATCTTAAAGGCATGAGGATAGTGATGTTCCAACTTTCCGGCTTCGACTATATCATGATACCGCGTGGCTACCGATCAAGCCTGCAAAGGCAAGCGCACTCCAGCGAGACTTGATTGTCCGGCTTGCCGGCATACAAGGCGCGGCTTGCCAGATCGTCATAGATCGTCTTTTGGTTTCGGCAAGGCTTCGTGTGGACATGGGAAACCCCCAGCACTGGATTTTTTTGTCAGGTCTTTCGTCAGTGGCCTACAGCGCCATCTCAGTGGGACCAATCAGCGCAACCCTGCCAAAATAACATTTGTTATTGTCTTGCCTGACTGACTGAAGCTAGGCGGTGGGGCCCGGTGGGGTTTACACTTGTGACAAGCTTGAGGTCAGTCTTCTTGCCGTGGAGGTGTCGGCCGCATTCTGCCGGAGTTGCCGTTTCTACATCTACAGGCACCTTCCATGCTGAAAAGCTGTTTCCAGGCAACGCCACAGCCTGCTCACACGGTGCAGGACGCCACAGGGCCATGCCATACCATTACGACACTTTGGCGGAAGGGTTCGAAAGCAATACGCCATATGCAGGTCATGTTCACTTGGCTCAGGTTGTGGGCTTGCAGCCTCTGGGCCCTCGGGGTTACGAACCCACTCTGACCATCTGGCTTCTCCTTCAGGCAAGGCGTAGGCCGTCACTATGCCAGGACTTCATCCCCCTTTGGGCCATTGTCGCCCTGAGCATCCTGACCTGCTTCACGATGATCGTCGGCCTGATCGCTGTCTACATGCAGAGGAGATGGGCGGAAGCAGCCGACTCAGCCCCGAAGTTGGAAAAAAGTCCAAGAAAAAAGTTCTCTCCCTTGTTTTAGGAACGGCGAAAGCGCTCCCTCGGCGGCTCCGAAGGCCGGGGCGAAGCTTCTGAAACGGCGACTGCTCCGGGAGTCCGTCCGTTTCCGAGTCCGAACGCCTTAAGGCTCTGACCCCGTGTACATGACCCGTCGCGTTCGAAGCCGTGTTCCAGGCCGATCTGCATGAAAGTAAAGACTGCAGCGTTCGTGTTCAGGTGAAGGGAAGGCGACCTGTAGTTCCTACTTGTCCAGGCTCCACCAGCCCGCAGACCGCATCTGAGAGTCCGGAGGACCGCTGATGCGATCTGCTTACGTTTACATGCATAAATGAATGTACGAACAGTTTTCATAAGTAACGTCCTGGAGGCTCCGAAGAAGAGGAGTACTTCCAGGCTCTTGATGAGCAAGAGGGCAGCTGGGGCAGCTAGACTGAAAGGACTTGCAAAGCTTGCGAGGAAGGGGATGCCTATAGCGGCACCACCTTGCGAAGATGTGTAAAGAGATTTTCAGACTTCCTCGCTTGAGTCCACATCTAGCAAGAACAAAGTTGGTTCACAGACCCACCGCTCAGCGGCTTTGCATACCAACCATACCAACTTTCTCTGTGAAATTTTGCGGTGTCCTCGGATATGTCGGTTTCGGGACCCGGGCTCTCTCTGACTAAAGATGTGTTGTCATTGCCTGATATCTATCTAAATCTATCACTGCTTCAAGGACTTTTCCTGCCCACAGAGCCACAGTGCAGTGCAGGCCATTGCTTTATGCAAAAGCAAACGCAAGCACCGGTACGCCGGCACCAGACCCATGCAATGCAGTAGTCTTCATACCCAAGCATCTCCCATGGTCCTAGGCTATGCGGAAGGTTCGATTTTCCGATGCGGAGATGCCAGAGGCAGATTGGACCACAATTGTCCTTCTCATGCTGGTGACACTTGCTCATTGTCTAGATTCGGTGCAGGAGATCGGCTGTTCGAGATGCATGTGCAAGACTTAAACATGGCAGACTGTCAGGTGCAGGAGTATGACCCACGAGAGCTTCAGTTGGCTGCCGCGGAGAGCAGCCAACGCAACCAGAAACTCGAGGCTTCGACGCTTGCGACGTCTGTTAACATGCTTAGAGGCTTAGTGTCTGTGCATACATCACCCGCGTGTGTGTGTGTGTGTGTATGCATAAATTAAATAAATTTACATACGTACATACATACATACATGCATACATATATGTATGTGTAGGTATATGTTTATGCTTATGTTTATGTTTATGTTTATGTTTATGCATGCATGTACGTATGTATGTATGTATGTATGTATGTATGTATGTATGTACGTATGTATGTATGTATGTATGTATGTATGTACGTATGTACGTATGTATGTATGTATGTATGTATGTATACTCATACTTATTATGTATATGGGTGTCGCACTGTTCAGGCCAAAGTTGCCGAGCTGGAAGCAGCTTTAAAGAACGTGCAGGGCACGCTTTGCGTCGCAGAGGCAGGCAAAGGGTATCTAGAGCTCAAGGCCACCGCATCAAGGCACGCAGGCTTCCATCTGGTCTAGGGGTCCGAGTATCTGGCGGCGTTTCCAGCGGGTTATGACCTTTTGTTCATGATCCTTTCAGTGCTCCTGATTGGGTCGCGGAAGTCACAGAGGCACAGCAGTACTTGCACTCTTTTCGCTCGTGTTGGAACTCCTTGAAAACTCTTCATTGCCCGAATGCCTTGGAATGCGAAATAGAAGCTCCTCCAGCAATGGCCCGTTCAGCTCTCCAGGCCATGCTTTCGTCTGTTGGGCAAAGCTGACAAGCTTCGTCCTAAAGCTCTCGCCCTCCCCTAAAAAAGTATCAGCCAATTTCTCAAGTTTTGCCTTTTCACTGACTCAGACCGTCACTGTAAACACCGAGTAGAGCGACTTGAGACTTGATCCTCGTGAGCCCTCTGGCAAGGACCGCCTGGCAGAGGTTTCCAAGGAGCGCGATCAGCTTTCGCTCTCGGTAAGCGGTTACCCGGCCGTCTCTATAAATCTGCAGTTCATGACTGATAAGTGTTCAGCACACCCTGAACCTAACCATGCTCCGGAAATAGAGGGAAGGTTTGCGGTTTTTTTCTCTTTACGCTCAGGCCGTCTCGGTGCCCATTTGCACACGCTCTTTGCTGGGTCTCGTGCCAAGGTGCGCAGAGCTCCACGCTGCTGCAGCAAAGCCACTTCGCAAGGCCGGCTGTGCTCCTGTTGCTTTCTCTTCGAGTCGGGTGCCCTCGGCGAGCAGTTGCTAAAGGAGCTCTTCGGGGACGCGAAGATCGCTAGGAATCCTCGGCGATTGCGAGGATAGGGGCTGAGGGCTCAGGGCCGCTGTGAGATCAGATGTGGTGCACAGGAGAGCATGGGCGAGACGGCCGTGGAAAGAGGGGAAGTTGTGCATAAGCTGGAAGACCTGGAAGCTGGAAGTTTGGATGGCTTCGTCCGACATCAAGAGGTACTGGACGCAGAGTCCGTGAGATCGGCGGGACTCCCAGCATCTTCGAAACTGAATCGGAGAGTCTGTAGAAGATCCACGAATCGTCACAGGACCCCCGCTCCGAGTTTAGTCTCTGGGCTACAGAGACTGGCAGCCATCAAGGCGGCACTTCAGAGCGGCAGACTTACCTCCACCCTGTCCCGGCATCGATGATGCAGGGACCAGATTTCAAGATCACTTCTGTTCAGCCCAGGTCGGCCGGTTTGGACCAGCCAGATGACGACCTGCAGATCACACGCGTCTAGCTTCCGGGTGTGAGTTCGGGAAGCCGGAAGGCCAGAAAAGGCCTCGGGAAAAGGAGGCACTGCGAGTGCTTGGGTTCTGAGACGTTTTGACGGTTTGAAGCCTTTTCACGAAGGCGGTTGCATGTTCGATGCAATCCGAATGCGAGAGATGCCTCCTGCATCCTCGGGACGGTCTCCAGCACAAAGCCGAAGCCAAGAAGCAACAAAAAGCATCAAAGTTTCTGGAGCCCGTGGTAACTTGTAGCCCAGCAACCCGCACAAGGTCGGGATCTTTAAAGTCTTTGGCCCAGGAGTGGCTGAAGTTGTCACTGCATGGCAGGGAGCTCTCTTCGGTTCCTGTAAAGGCTGGCTGGCCAACCGTATTGGCAGATGCCCTGCATTTCACTCGGCTCACTTCGTGTGAGTGCCACCAGGAGTGATTCGTAGGCATTCTTGCGGCAAGTGGGGGCCACCGGCTCTGCGTAGACCTTTGCCAGGCAAGTTCTGGAGTGCGGCACTTTAGAGAGAATGTTGGCAAGAAGAAAAGTGCGCCGGAAAACAGAACCAGCTCACTGGGCCAGAGCATGATGCTGACTGGTCGAAGACTTAAGCAAGCACTCCAGTTGCCTTGCCTACGTGACATTGAACCTGCGAAGCAGGACTGCTGTACTTCCTAAGGAAGTTGCCCCGAAGTGAGATTTCGAGTAAGACAGTAAGACAAGCCTTGTTCTCTGCACGTGTAGAGTGTGCGCACCAGAACAAAAAACGCGTGAAGCCGCGGCAGGTGCCCGGAACAGCCAGTGCTGTTTTCCGCAGCTACGAAGAGCGGTTGGACGACACCCGGCTGGTGCAAACCCCTGAGGAGGACGAGGCACCACGGTTCAGCCGCTGGTTTGAGGACCGGATGCGCCTGACCCCTGCCCTCAGGAGCTGATCATCAAGGTGCCCTTTGTCTCTCCTGCCAAGGCGCCCAAACGTCTTCACACTTTCAACTCGTCTTTCAAGCGAGAGGGTTACCGACACTTGCGGGGACTGGCATTGGCATGTGGTGCTCCACGACTCACTGGACTCAGCAGCCATCTGTACAGCTCAAGTCGCACTCGCCACTCACAGCCATAGCGGCAACGATTTTCGGTCTCAGCGGCTGCTCCTGGCTCCTTGCAGCCCACCCCCCCACTTATGTTGAAAGAGGAACGGAAACAACAGCCCGGGATTGATAGGATACAGCATTGTATTTGCCGTCTGGGCAGAGCAGAGATCTAGGAGCCGCCTCGCTGCGCCGTGTGCAGCGCAAAGTATAGGCATCCTGTTTTCCCTGGGCCCTTGTACAGCTCATGCCACCCAGACGATGGGTGCGATCTTCGCCCAAGAGCGAGACAGGAGCGAGTGTGGCCACCAAAGCTGGCGATGCGAGCGTTCCGGCAGCGAGCCGTCCATCTGACGGCGTGAATGTCGTCCCGTAACCGCACTTGCTGGGGTCGTGAAATGGTTTAAGAGGTCCGGACATGCTGCCGCCGAGGTCTGGCACAAATGGTCGGACCTTCGCCTTCTCGACCACGAGCCGCTGTGGCATGCGCATGCCAAGCCTGGCCCCGCCATGACCCCGGAGACGGACACGCTCAGCTTTAGAGACGTTGTTCAGGTGCTGTGCAAGGCCATGCAAAGCTGTTCGATGATTGAAGTCCTCTTGACTCTACTCCGGCTCTCGTCAAGCCCTTTCGGATTGTGTCCCTGCATGCTCAATTATGCGACAGCGTGAGTTCGTTTGTAGTGCCAGTAGCGAGAGGTCCTCCACGTCCACCTTGTAGAGCTGCCGCTGCTCAGCGGACAGCCCTTTGCTCAGACCTGCGTAGCGGTGCTCCGTCCTCTCTCCGTTTCGCTGCGTCCATGTCTCCGCTGAAAGTTGTGCGGCGTGTGAGGATCCCAGGAGCCGGGTGGGGAAGGTGCCCCGCTGCTCTGCACGGCGAGCGGAGTTCTGGCGTCAAAGCGTGGAGGCCGAAGTGCGACAGGGCGTTGCAATCGTGCTTGAAAGACACCGGAGAGCCGCGGAGGCTCCATCTTGCCTTTGCAATATTTTGTGCCGGCGAAGCTCTGAATTTGAAAGGATCTGGCTATCCGACTAGAGGAACGAGGACAACAACTGGTCGCTTGGACCAGGAGGGTATTGAGCAGCTTTTCAGGCTGGACCTGTTCTGCAAGTGGGATCCAGTCGATGCTGACGCTGTCATCCTCTCTGTCTGCTTTATCGGGCAGGAGGTCCAGGCACAACAGCTAGGAAAGAAGTCAGCTTTCGGGAAGCTTGCCGGAAGGCTTTGTAAGCTGTGCGTGGACACTCAGTCTTTGCAGATGGGCCTGGAACCGGATTTTCGACAGCAGTGACAGGCCCCCCCACTTGCGAAGAAAAGCCTACATGCGGAGCCTCAGGTTGTCGAAGCTGTTGAGGATCCGAGCACCTTCTTCGCCGCGCTGTGCGATGCTTGTTTGGGAGCTTTGTAGGCGACCCCTCCAGGATCTCAGTCCCGCTTGACTCGTTGGTTGATCCAGGACTTTGAAGTGGAAGAGTAGAAGGTACTCTGTAGATGACGGATTTTCACGTGTAGGTGCTTCAATCCCCGCAACTGATGCCTTCCAGCCGCTGCAGCTTACCGTATTCCTTTGTGCTTGCAGTGCTTAGCTGCCCTCAAAACCCAGTAATTCCCAGAATTTATAGCCGCACGGCGGGACAAGGAACAGATTCCCGTTTCTGGCGTGTACGCCCACCGGGAGTTCTGCGAAGAGGAGCTCGAGACGGAGGCCAAGAGCTGTCCAGATAAGCTTCGACTGAGCTGCAGTGGGAGAGGGCGGAGCGCTGCAGAGGCAGCAGTGCGGCGAGCTCTCTCAGCTTGCGGTGCCGAGCTGCACACATTCTGGGGCGCTCTAACGGCAAGGGTCTTACCATGACTCGCCTCACTTTGTGGAGCTTAAATCGCCTTCGCTTAAACAGCGAAGGTGCACCACATCGACGACCTGGGCTTTGATGCACGCAGCAGGACCTGCATAGACATTGCCGGACACGGAGGAGAGATGGATCTATGAGGGTCTTTTGAGTCAGAAAGGAGTGAGATGCCCATGTACAAGGGCGAGTTCCAGCGGGCAGCCAAGCGGCGACCCATCCGGGAGGCAAGATGCTGGCCAGAGCTGTGGTGCTTCCTTGCGTCTAGGCAGGCGTTCTGTCGTCTCAGGTGCTGCCAATTCCAACGCTGCGCAAGCCACCGGAGAACTATCGATCGAGGAGCGACATCGAACCGGTGCGAAGCCTTGGATGCGCGATCTGGAGTTCTTAATACATCACGGCCAATCTCAAGTTGCCGGTGCAGAGTGCACAAACGTAGTGTATGGCGAGAGGAGAGTTCTGTGTCCATGGATTCGTCTAGAGGCCTTCGCTTCCGGTCTTCCCCAGCCGCCTCTGGAGGAGCCGAACTGCAGAGCCAAGTTCAGCTCATCCGGACACGAGGGTTGAAGATTGTTGAAGTTGTTTTGGTTTGCTGCAGGAGCGTCAGGTCTTTCGCTGGCAAGGCCGGTAGCTACAAGGATTTGAGGGCTCGAATGGGCGAAGCAAGCGCTTGTCCCGCGTGTCCAAGTTCAGGCGGTGAGACAGCTGGCCTGGAGCATTTGAGAAACTACATCGAGTGTGGGCCTTATTGCATGCACATGTCCGTGCATTTTCGAAACGTACACAGCACTGTGACCCCCGACATTTAATATGGCTCATTGAACCAGCCTGCGCTAGTGCAATGCCTTATGTCAGGAACACGCTGGAGTCACAATGGCGAATGCCATTTTGGCACAAGCTGATTGTGTCCCTGCACACGAATTTGCAAAACCCCTTTCCCATCGCTCGCCTTTGCTCGCCATGGCCGCACCAGCCACTCCCGCAATTGACGAGGAGGCAGAGATCGTCGAAAATGCTACCAGGGTCGATGTCGTTGCCAAATTGAGGAGATGCAAAAGACCCTATGAAATGGCCAGAGCTCAGCTGTATTAGGGCCGGATGGCGGCTTTTGTTGTTAAGGCTCCTTTACTCCCTCTTCCCATCCATCGAGTCAGGGAATCCGGGGTACTTGGATCCGCTATTCTTCTCACCCTGCTTGCTCTGGGAACCCCGCGTAACTGGAAAAAGACGCTGATGGCTCAGATCAATACGTGGCTAGGTTTCGTAATGGACCTGTCCCGATGGCCCTGTTGCTCATGCAGCTGCTGGAGGTCTTCACGCACAAGGAGATCGAGACAGGGCTGGGAAGACTCCAGTCGGCCACGACCTGTTGCCCGCTTACCAAATGCCAACCTCTCTGGGCCGAAGCGCCGCATCGCGGCCATGGAGAGGCGTCCTCATTGAAAAGAATGAGCAGGACGAGCGCCTGCCCATCATTCCCCTCCTCTCGGACAACCAGGGCAACATGTACTCTCTCCTCGACAGCAAATCCAGAAGGATGCCTTCGGCGGCCATTCTCATGGAGCTTATGCTCCTGTTGAACCGCAAGGGCTGCACCCTTGCGCCCTCTCACGTGAAGCGGGATTTCAACCAATGGGCTGACGAGCTTACGCACCCGGACTACCAGGGCTGCGCTCCGGATCGTCGTCTCAGTGTCAACCGTCTACTGAGAGAGGCTTTCACCTTCTTTCGTTAGTGCTGGAATCCCTTTTCCTTCTAGCTTTTGATACTCCCAAAACTATGGCCCGAGTGCGGCCAGGCCGAGAGTTTCCCCACTCGCTCGTTACGATGCGGGACCTTTCTCGCCAGGCACATCAGTGCCACACCGTTGGAGCCTTTAGTCCGCGGGGACCCTTTCGGATTGCCACCTTCACACTTCCACGCGCGGTGAAGAGAAGGAGGTGCGGGTGGCTACTTTCAGGTTCCGTTGTGCTCGTGTTTGCTGACATTGAATGTCGTTCGAAGATCACAAATCGTGAAAGTTTGTGGCCAAGTTCGGGACAACTTGCGAGTTACCGGGGAGCGACGGAGTCTTTCGCCCACGGCGAGGAGAATCCGGTGCCATGTCCCAAAGTTGTCCAACGAATGTTGGTCTCACCGGCCATACTTGAAGCCACCATGACCAACTTTTTCGTAGCTTCTCAATACAAAGCCTACTCTAGACTTTGTAAATTTGTAACTGTACGGACCGTAGCAAAAAGTAGGCATTGGTCGGCCAAGGTAAAGGCAGGCGTATGATGCGACACTTGTTCACGACAGTATCCTTCGAACGTATCGTGGATCATGCAGAGAGGGTGAGTGGTCGTATATTTGCAAGAACGCCTCGAGGTGAACTCTGGGACTCGACTGAGTCCATGGCTGGCCTTTGGCTGCCTCTCTGCACGCATGGTCATCAAAGAGGCCACTCTTCCGGGATGCCATGCGTTGCAGGGTTGTACAGCAGCCTTCAGCAGGTCTTGTCGTCTGCTCTGCTGGTGCCTTGAAACACATCAGACCCCAAAGCTTGTCTGGTTCTGGTTGCCTTCCACAAAACTCTCCTTGAGCCTCCCGGTACCCGCAGAAAGGCACGGGAGTACGAGCGAAGGCACGGCAAGACCAGCTCGGGCAAGGGCATTGGAAAGATCGGTGGCTTGGCAGAACCATTGCAGCAGTGAGCTGACGAACTCGGGCTCTCGAAGTTGCTGTGAAGAGTAGATGATAAGATCCTTCCTGCACGTGTTCTACTATTCGAGATAGTGATGTTCTTCCTTCTGCCAGTAGCAGTTCGTACTTCTCGGCGGGATGATGTCAGATCGGCGACCTGCTGCTTGCGGTGGCTGTCGGATGCGAAAAAACATCAGAGATCGGACAGGTTCCACGGGGACCCGGCTACACACGGAGCTCCTTTTTCGGGACTTCCTGCGCTTCTCTGCTCTGGCCTGGGGCACCTCGCTCTTCAAAATTGGAGGCCGAGCGCGCCTCGCATGAATGTATGCATGGGTCTGCGTGAGGGAAGAGAGCCGCCAGGGCCGTTTCACGTCCAGGGCCTCGAGTGGAGCCGAGACATGGAGCTGTTCCGAAAGTGGCGCGAAGGGCAAACAGGTTCGGTTTCTGCCCGGCCAGAGTCTTGAAGAGCTTTCCATTGGACCGATTCAGGTTTCCCCTTCGTGGACGCCGGCATGCGCGAGCTTGCCGCGACCTGTCGGAAAGGAGGTGCTTCGCACCCTCGCCAGGGCTGATGAGGTCGTTCTGCCACTCTGCCGCTGCAAGTCTTGTGCGGTTCCTGCTCTTTTTGGCCAAGGCCACTGGGTACATCTCACATCTCCATCGGCAGTGCTGTGCTGCCTTCTTGGCGTCCTGGCCAGTGAGAGGTTGAACGGATGCAGCAGAAGTGCAAAATGGATGTGTCCTACTCGGCGAGCGGGCATGTCACAGGTGCGAGACCTGCGCCTGGATTGGAGGATGGGCGCAGAGCATTTTGAGTCTGCTGCCTAGCTTGAAGATGTGTCGTTCAGGGCAAGTCGCTCTCGCCCCGACAGCAAAGACACTCCGTTGCAGGTCTTGTCTGCTGGATCACACTCCGGACGCCAACTGGGGCAACTGGGCCTACCGAATCCTGCAGCGACCCTGCTTGGTTGAAACCCGTGCCAAGCAACTTGGCGACAGTTTGCACGAAGCTGCACTTCATTCAACACCGAAGCTGTTGGCCTGAAATTCTCAGGTTTGAGACGGGCCCAATGGAATCCATGTTCAATCCGATTCAATCCATCTCCAGAAGGGGCACAGCAGTGTTTTTGTTTCCCAGCGGAGGTATCCGGTCGAGGAGCACATTACCACAGTCGAGGCAAGGCTGCGACCTCTGCTTCGCTTATAGAGCAGTCAGTGTTTTCGCCTGTGCGTCAGGTGGTTGCATGGCCGGCAGTCCACGATGCTCGACTAGAACACACATTGCGCTGGTGCCCCGCACCTCGGAGAAGAGTTTCACTGATGGTCGGTTCAGCTTCTCGTCATCGCTAGTATCGACGTTGTCGTTATCGCAGGCTAGCAGGTGATGTGTCACGGGCTCTGCCCTCTGCAGCCCGAACTACCAAGTATGCCTCTACGGTTTACGGATGTCGGCGAGCTGCGTCGCCATGGTCACGCCTGTCCTCAATCTCAGGAGCTCCGCAAGCTCCCCAAGGCCGGGCGCTCCGTCTCGGGGACGCTGTTCGGAAGCGTGGCGTGGACAGGGCCTGGCGGTGTGCCGTGTTGTTCGTCGTTGTCCCATCATGTCCAACAACATCGGATCGCGAGTCGTGTCAGGTGATAGGATCGGTAGATTCTGGCCAAGCTATCGGAACTGCTAGTCATTGCAGGATTTGGCCCGCGAGCCGTGGCTGACCGACACCGTGCCAGAAAAGCGGATTTCCATCAGGCCCTACAAGGAGAAGGGTTCTTGGAAACCAGCTCGGCTACTTGGATTTACCTGCACTTCAATCGCTGCGTCACAGGAAGCGGCACCAGCGAACACAGTTGCACATGCGAGCGTGCACACCGTGCCCCAACGTACGGACAATCACACTCAAGCTGCTCAAGAGGTCTGAGGTGGTATCATCTTCAATGGAGTCACGCACATTCCCTTGTTGACTTGATGCCCGGAAAACTTCGATCTAGGCTTCCTACACAGGCTGGTTCCCTGC
The DNA here is from genome assembly GCA_905231915.1 of Symbiodinium necroappetens. Taxonomy (NCBI): domain Eukaryota; class Dinophyceae; order Suessiales; family Symbiodiniaceae; genus Symbiodinium; species Symbiodinium necroappetens. Next base: position 20,375 of record CAJNJA010036931.1, read on the forward strand.
ATACATGGGAGAGACTGTAGCGTTAAGCCGCAAACAGGACTCACCTCTTTGGTTCTGTGCGGCCAACCGAACCAACTGGGACTACGAGTACTTCTGGCTTCCTGGGCATGCCTGGACAGTGAAGCCAGGCAAAAGCGAACCCAGCTCGCACAAAAATACCCTGCAGGATCCGGCAGTCTCTCCCTTTTGTTTCCGAGCAGAGAGTCTGCTGCCTCGTACGCAATCCGAGGAGGCGAAGCTGAGTGACTTCCACCTTGGCCGCGACTACCCGAGGCCGTGGCTCTGCAAACTCGACAGGAGTTCTTGAACTCTTTGCTTCCTGCCACTGTGAGCAGGCCCATCGTTCCTCCCTTGAACGTGGAGCTGGACCTGGATGCAGCCGGGTGGCAGACGGGAGATGCATAAGTGATGGGAAAGCTTGAGAACCTCGCAGTCCCTGGTGATGCGCCAAGAGAAGTGATCATGAACTTTACTGGACCGCCAGGCTGGCAAGTTACTAGCTCACACGCAAACGGCACGCCCTTTCTATGGATCTTAGGAGCACTGCAGGTGAGGAAGCCTGACCCTACAGAACATGGAATGTGCACAAGCGTCACGCTTCCCGTTGCAATCCCTCTCCCCCCCCAGCTTCGCCCCAAAACGGGACACTACAAGAAGTGCCAATTTGAGATGTTTGTTTGACAGTGTTGTTGTTGACCGGTCCATCCGGTTGGCCAGCTGAGATCTTGCCTGTGAAATTCCACAGCTGGGGAACTGAGCCAGCAGTGTGCCAACACATCTGGGGAGGCCTGCTCGGGTGGAGCACATAACTTGTCCGCGTGGAGTCCTGGTGGGGCGACACTGCTTGAGATGCTTGCATCAGGATCGAAACGGCCAGACGGGTCAACAACTGAGGACCAGTTTATGTTGCAATGGACGTGGGTTATTTGCTGAAGCCAGCACATGGACCGGAATGCCCTGGTCTCTTGCTTTCGGACAGGGCAAAGGCAAAAGTCACGGCAAAGTCGGTGGTAAAGGGAGCGGTAAGAGGCCCGGAGCCAAGTCGAATTCGTCCGCAGCCCTCTCCGTGCGCTTCACTGTGGTTTGGTTGTCTGAGGTCAGGAAAGGGCCAGGGCAGTCAAGGACACGTCGAGGGATGGCCTCCATCCGAGCCGTCTGCCCAGAGACGCAAGCGCTACTACTGCTCTGCGATTGGAAGCTTTGAACCCATGATGACCCATGCAGAGCAACCTGCTAGTGGTCTCTACTCCCCAGGTCCCTCCGTGAGTGCTGCAACCCTTGGCAAAAGAGACGGCATCAAGCCGACTGGCAAGAGTAAAAGCGCCGTGCATCTATCTCCAGGGGCTCGTGGCGCAGGGCTGCGCTATGAGAAGACAAGTGGCAGCGACAATGTAAGTACCTTGCAATCCGCAATAAGGGGAAGGCTTGAGGCCTCTTGTGCAACATCATGTTCGGTGTACCAAACAATAGTTGCGGGGATTTCTTCTCGTTCGATCCTGACCGAATCTAGATCACACATGGTTTCCTCAGGATATCTCAGGATCCCAGGAGAGCTTCAGATTCCGCATTCATCTTCGGAAGCGACAACTTGCGTTTGATGCTCTGGAAAACTCTGTGGCCTGTGCCAGATCACCAGCATCACAGTGATCGGCGGAGATGGCGGATCGGCACCCAGCAGCGTCAAGCCCGGGCCTCAGAGCTTTTCAGGTGCCGGCCAAACATGCAAGGCATGCTCCGGAGAGTTGCCCCCAAACTGGCTCCACCGCTACACGTCACCGACACTTGCGTGTGACGTAGGGACTTTGGAGCTTCGAGTCTAAGCCTATTGGCCAAGCCGAAGCTCTATGACTCTATGATGCGTCCAAGAGACTCGCGATCTCAGCGCTCATGGTGAGGGGGGAAATGAGATTTCAATTTAGTCATTGCCAGGAATTGAGCCCCAGGTCATTTTCAATTCAGCCTGCGGAGCTCCGAAATGTAAAGGGCAGGATTTTCAATAGTTTTTTCAAGCATTCAATGCTTTTGAAATGAAGTAACAGTGCTGCTTGTTTGTCGAGGTTTCCCAAACGTCTTTCTCAGGAGCTCCTTGGGTCCCAAAGCCCCCGTGCTTCTGTACGAAGCCCGAGGCTGTACATCAACCGTGAAGATTTGGACTTCACATCAGTTGGTGATATTGAGCCAACGCAGGCACCGTCTGTTTGCATTCGCCCCAGGTTTTCACATGTTCGGGCCTTCAGGAGGTGCAGCTTGTGGAGGACTTTCACGGGGCTGTGCCGGACTTGTCTTGCTCGCGGCAGTGGCGGGCGAGTTGTTGTGCATGTGCACATAGTGGGACCTTGAGCTTCGACCGAGATTCAGTTCCCGCTGCGCGCTGCAAAGTTTCTGTCCTGCGCTTACTGCGGCAAAGACACTGCGGTATCTCGATGCAAGACCCTGGCCCACATGCTATGTTGAGGATCCTGTGCAGCGCGTGTTCATATTAGGTCTGTCACAAACGTCAGCCTCTACTTTCCGCACAGCCTCCGTCTCGGCCGGCGACCCGCATTGTTCCTTCCTTCCTCGAACGTTTGGGAGGTTTCGGAGGCGAGCGTACGCGGATCCACTGGATTGGCCTTTGGGGCGTCGGATCCGAGCACAAGCGGCAGGTAGCAGCAGGGTGTGCTCAGTACTTGCAGGAGCAGGGCAAACGTTAACTTGTCTATGCCAGTTCCGGCAGGCTGTGATGACGGTCTACGAGGCTCGCGGGCATTTGGAGGTTTGCTGCCAGCCGGTTTGTTATGCAGGCCATTGGCAACGCCAAGGACAACGACGTGAAGGACGATGCTCGAGACCCAGGAACTCTTCTCCCTTTGGAGTGCCAGCAAGGGTTAGCCGGGTCTTGGATGAGACAGCTGTGGAGCTATGTCATCTATCCAATCGGCTGTGAGGAGAAAAGATTTCTTGGTTTCCCTGGTGTATACAATCCGCCCCCCCGATAAGTAAAGACCATCCTAAATAAGAAAAGCCCTTCGGGGAGGGCATTTCTTGCCGGAATGCGCCCCAAGAGGAGTTTAAAAGGGCCAAGAGGAGATTTGATTCGGGGATATTGGGGAGACAGTGGAGATCCTTCAAAAGTGAAGAGCATAGGGCACTTCGTCCGGCAAAGCTGTCGTAGCTGCCTTCCTTGCTTTCTCTTCCGCGGGACCTCCTCTGCTTTGCTTTTGGCTTTCGGCCAATGATGCTAGAACGAAGCGAGACTGGCTCCGACCTTTTCCTTGGCCTTCTCTGCCTGATCCGCGGTCTTCCGGCTTTGGCCCTGCAACACACAAGCAACAGCAGTGCATGATGACAAATTAAGCAATGAATGATCTCACTGTATGCCCCAGTGCCTTTTTGTGCCAGCTTGTCTGCAAGGACTTGCTGCAGCAGTAAGGTCTGCTGCTGCAGCAAGCCCAGAAGTATCGTCTCTCTGTCTTTGCGAAGGACAAAGACTACTTTGCTCTAATGAATGAGTAGCGAGCCACGCCAGTGCCTGCGCTGTGTCGGACTCCAGGGGGGGGCTTGTCTGTGTGTCTGTCTAGTGAGCTGCTTTTACATGAAGTATGCAATTAATTGGCAGCTGCTTCCTCGAACCCAATGGAGGAGTCTATGCATTAGTAGAGCTTAGTTGGATAATTAGGTATTTATTTTCCTTCATGGTTTCATTCTGTACGACAGCGAGTCCTATGCACCTTGAACCAAAGAGGCTGCATGGAAGGCATGCTTAATGGGCCTAGTTATGCAGGACATGAGTGAAGATGCGAAAACTTACCCCTAATGTTACCTATTTCAAGGGAAGTGCCATTTTAACATTGAGGGGGCGGGGGAGAATCGGGGGAACGGAGTATTCCCTCCCTCGAGCACCTTATTTTCATTTCATGGGCACCCACCTGACGTCTTGGCACGGATGCTTGAGGAATACCAGGAGCAGAAGCCACACCATCACGGATGGGCTTGATACTGGCTCACATCTCCAGCCTTTCCTAGTTTTTGTCCCAAGTAGGACGGATGTTGCCAGACATTTTTCGGCAACCTCGTTGGGAATGTGATCGCAAAAAAGTAGATCGACTTTCTCGATGCTGTAGTCCCTGAGGACAGCCGGAAGGCAGTGCAGTGTGATGGTTGTCCTAGCAGCTCTAGCTGGTTCCGGTGGCTGCGCACGATCTCAGGTCCTGCCAACAATGGATGCTGCGTGAACGGTGAAGGGCTGTCAAAAGTATGGCACAGAGACCCAAGAGCCGCAGCAGTGCAAAACACAAAGGCTGCAGCAGTACGCGAGAGAAGCCGTTACCTGGACCACGGCTGGGGTAAGACTTGCGAGTGCCGTGATCCTCAATCCAAGACGGTCTTGCAAGCAACGCATGTAGCCTAGCCGAAGAGACCATAACCGTCCCCAAAGAACGTTGCACGCGCACAAACGCAAGCTTGTTCGCAGGGCTCGGGAAGTGTTCTACAGGTTCAAGCGGGGCCCCCCAAACTTTAGAAGATCACCTTTTGCGAAGCTCGAAGTCCAGTTCTTCCTGCAGGTTGGACGGCAACGAAGAAAGTGAAGCCACGACTCCACCTATCATTGCAGGGATGTAGTTTCCTTTCGATCTCGAATGTTTCCTCGTGTGTCTGGTTGCTACACGACCTGCCGTCATGTCTCCTCAGTTGTGAGCCCTCGGTTAAGAAGCCAGCAAAGGGAGTTAGCGCTTGCTGACATCCTCGAGTCACCACAAGCTCGAACCCCAATATCAGCCCTAAACCCTAAACCCCAAATATCAGTACATGACGTGTATGTAACGATAGAAGCAGCGCAGCATGGAGCTGACATCTGGAGCCCCTCACAGGTCCGCTGGTGTTTCCGCTGTCCGGGCATGGGTTCATATGGTTTCAGCTTCAGGTCCAAGGAGGCTCTAGCTTTTTGCTTCTGTCGCCGTTAAACGCACTCCAGACCGTGTAGTGAAACTCAATAAGAGCATTTGAGCGTGGAGCCTGCGCGGCGGTTTTTGTGGGGTAGATCTCGGCACAAAGCGAATGCATAGCCAGACTTAGTCGGAAGACATCCTTAACAAAACATTGCCAGTGTTCCTTGAAGGGGTGCTGTTCGCGTCATCAGTATCTGCTGGCATTCAATGCATTCCGGAGCTTATGAATCATTGATCTTTGGCTGATCATGCTGGTAGCCCAGGGTTTGGTAGCCTGGATAAGTATGCGAAGCCCGCAGCCGAGATCCCAGCACACATTCACTCGCTAGACCCTGGCTTTGCAACCCTGGCCCTGCAGTTTGTAAAGTTGACGATTTGCCGGGAGCAGGCACCGGAGCCAGCGAGAAATCCAACAGAGCCCGCAACACATCAAGTCGGTGCCAACCAAAGCCAAACCAGGTTGGGCAGCCGGCTGACTTGGAAGTGTCAGAGGTGTATTGACGGCGACAGCTGCGAGGGTAACTGCTTTGGAAGGCTGGGTATCTGGGGAGCCACGCAGAACCACTCTCTACACCGTGTTGCAACCAATGGCATGTGCCACCACCTTGGACCCTGAGTTTGCCATCCATCTGCTTCACTTGGATGTGCTGTTGTGCAGGGCAGGGTTGCTTCAGCTTACATGTGAATGCCTATGTTACTACCTTCCTCGTCGTAGCAAAGTAGCAGAGGAGTGCACTTGGTCAAGCCTTCAGTCACGCTCCGCGGAAGATGGTTTCAGTACGGATACTCTCTGACTCTCCCAAGCCGCGACCAGGCCAGAAGCAGCTTCAATGCTTGAGCGCGCAGCTCCTCTTAGGAGCTTTGCATGTATCTGCGATGTGAATTTTCAGTTCATATACCTGACGTGAAGACTTGTTCGCGAACATCATAGCAATCAGAGACGGCAAGTATCCGGGACGTAGCTTGGGCAGAGCCAGACACAAGGCCGACACGTTAGTGTTGGCCGAGAATGACTGCGTAGTCCTCTGTACGAAGGAGCATCGCAGTTGATGAAGCTAGCTGGCTTTGAAGGTACTCTTTCCAAGTCGTGTTGGTCCAATTATCAGGTCGGGTCCTCCAGATATTCTCGTGGTGTGTTTGTTCTCTTACCAAATGCAAAGGACTGTGCTTCTACGAGTCTTTACATCACGAACGACACGAGCATGGCCGAGCAACCACATCCCACGCCGACACAGGTCGTCGAACTGGAAGCCTTCACGAAATTCGAAACATAAATCTACCTCTGTGAAGATTTCAGCATGCCTTCGGCTTTGGGCTTCCGAGCATGCCTCCATTCATTTACCTTCCAAGCTGTGAAACCTGCATCTGGGCCGTTTCTGAGCTCCGGCAAGATACTTTGACGTGTTCATTGAGCGAGACATATGGGTTGATTTGCCAAAACGTGTTTGCTGTTTCTTTTAACATATTCTCTCTGCAAAGCTGTTGTCATTTCTTCCTTCCTTTCTTCCTTCGTCTTGCAAGATCAGCAGGCTAAGGACTCTACAGAAGATTGCTCGAAAAGGAAACCCTGTGCAACTCACTTTACGCAACTCTGTAGGAGTCCTGCATGGGATCCTTGGCCAAGAAGTGTCGAAACTTGCCCTGGCCGGATGCCGCAACGAGGCAGCAGAAGCTAGAATCCTTCGCAGGTCTGGGTGCTCATGGTTGTGACAACCATTTCTTCCATCGAGATGATTTTCTGAGGTGGCTCTCCTGCAGAAAGCTCTCCATGCAAAGGAGGCTCCAAACATTGCAGCTTACACCTCAGCCTGGCACCTAGAGCATTCCCGACACGGTTGCCTTTGTGATGCAGTAGGTAGGTTGGAAGGACGTGGGTATGGCGGTCAGGAGGTTGTAGGTATGGCAGTCAGGAGGTAAGGAGGTAGGGAAGTAGGCAGGTTGGCAGATGTTCGGCAGGTAATTAGTTGGTGTTAGGTAGGTAGGTGTGCAAGCGTGTAAGTTTGTGCATCATCTGCGCGTGGTGCATGCAAGCAAAGGTGAAACAGTGAATGTGTCGAGCCATGTACATACGATATGTATATGTCTGTGGGCACATGCAGATACGTAGGTACACACGTACGGTTTATGTACGTGCCAGGTTGGGCCCCGATGGTGTTGACCGTTTAAAGTTGTGCAAACGGGTGAGGGGACGCTGCTGATTGAGGACGAAGACACTGGAGTAGCGTAAGACTTGAGCTTGCACTGTACTGGCGAAATCTTGGAATAGCAGGTTGTTGTGGGTGCAGGGTCGCTGGGTTGAAACGGTCGCGGACCGCCGCATCCTCTTCCAGAGCAATGCTGTCGTTGTGGTTCCATGCCTGGTGGCAGGGAGTCGATAGTTCGTTTGCTCGTAGCTAAAGCTCTCAGGATTGCTTGCTTTTGAGGTCATCGCTGCCTGTGGAAAACGATCAAACTGGTCAATGGCCGTTGGTCTCTTGCAAGATGCCCGCAGTAACTTGCCGGATGTGGGTGAGCTTGAGCACAGCACTGTTGAAGCTGGCTTTTATTGGGGCTTCCCCCGCCTTAGTCAACTCAGGTCGGCAGTTGCGCCCCGACGTGCCTGCGCTGAACTCTGCGCTGACAGCCTTGGGCCGTGCAGGTCGCTGGCGCGAGGCAGGGGCAGGGCAGTCGCTTCATGTTCCGTTTTGTCTCAGTGCATGCGACATGCCCAAGACTTGAACTTGTCTCGCGAAGTGCCCAACAAACCTCGGGGAAGCGAATTCGAAGATCAGCGCTTCAGGCCACGGTGTACCTGGACTTGGCAAAATCGTGGTGCCGCCAGGGTCAGGGTACATGCAGGGCTTCGAATGTGAGACTCTCGGCTTCCTGAGCCGCGAGGGGACAAGCCTTCTGGATTCTGGTCAGATGGAGCTCCTTACTGGGGCGTCGGGCCGCACGCAGCATTACATTATTTTGTTACTGTTGGTCGCGCTCATGTTTGCTTGGGACCGGTGATGTTGCTGGATCTCCACTCATGTTCACCGGCATTTAGAACCAGGCGTGCAAGCCTGGTAGTGAAAACAGGGGTATATAGCGGAGCCTACGTCTCGCAGAGCTCATGCAATGCTCATTTGAATCTGCTGCACGCCAAGTGCAGAAGCAAGCAAGTTGAAATTTCAAAGCCTCTAAGCTCTCTCCGCGCGATTGGAAGCCGTCTCCTGCCCAGTTAGGTGATCGTTTGCTAAAACCTCGCGTCCGGTTCATCCGGTCGGCCCCTTTTTTTAAGTGATGGCTCCTTCGTACCTTGCCAGTCTTGGCCTGGCATGCACCATGGCCCTGACATATGCGAAGCGCAGCAACCACCAGTCACAAGAGTTAGAGCAGCCACCCGGCTTCGGCGGATTTGGTGACTTCGGAGCAGGTAACTTCCCAAACATGCCCGGCGGGTTTGGCGATTTTGGCGGCGGCAAGCCCGGAGCCCAAAAGGACGACAAACAGGGCGGCTTCCCGGGTATGCCGGGCATGGGAGGCTTTGGCGACGACGGAGCCG
>CAJNJA010036942.1:0-27942 GCA_905231915.1 Symbiodinium necroappetens
AAAATGTTTATACCATAGAAAGAATTCATGAACAACTGGGTCAAAAATATTATTACGTTGAAGGTAATGATAGGGCGTATTTACGCTTTGAGTTGTTAAAAGTTTAACTTTCTTTTGATAAAAATTTTCTTAAGAAAACACTTAAAGAAATAACACCTATATATATATGTATATATATATATTAACAGGGAAATGTTCAATCAGAAAGAACAGGATGAAATCATAAATGGTTTTTTGGATGTTATCAAGGTTCGCGACTACATCAGGGAAAGTAAGAAAAAAACGAGATAAGTGTAAATGCAAGGATTGTAAAAAACATGAGCGTTATTGCACCTTATACGAAATGCCACTACCAGAAAATATTATTATTAATATCTATGGCTTTACTTACCGGTGTTGGACGTGCGACAAGACCATAGAAAAAGAGGAAGCATTAGAAGAACGACTTGAAACTAATGATTTATGTTTATATGATGTTGATAAGCTTATTTTAAGCTTGGAACGTTTGTTCCCGATGTATGATACAGTAAAGCAGGTGATCCCAAACATAGCTATGAAGAGATACAACATGTTTAAAAAGCTATTTGATGCAATGATGTATTGTAGAGACAAAGAAGAAATAAAAACGTGGATACAATATACAATGAAATATAATGTTAATGCTACAACGTATGATTTTAGCAAAATTGTTAGAATACTATTGAATAAACCTGAGTTTGACTTAATGGGTTAAACAACCATAACATTATCATATTAATAATGTTATGGTTGATGCCGTCGCGCAGTCACGCGAGGCTCTGGCGAGCATCCTAAACCCTAAACGTTCACTACACCCGAGTTGTCAAACTTGTTTTGTTTTTTTTGTTTTTTGTTTTCTGCTTGTTTGTGTATGGGTTTTTCCAACGTTGTTGTTGTTGTGATTTTGGTGTCTTTATTGTTTCTAAGCCGTTATGCTTCAAACTCTGGGGTTTATTTTTGTTGTATTTTTGTTTTATGTTTGCCAAGAGGGGAAAGTGCAGTGGAGTGAGGGGTACAGGGTCTGACGGGCCGCAGTGATCACTGCACTTCCTTTTTGGATACCTCAGGCTCTGCTTCAGCAGTTTAGACAAACTGGCTCGCCTGTGTTGGTGAGCTTTCTTGGTATGTGGCCACCCACTCATGAAGCATATTTCGATCCTCCGGGTGTTGGGGTTGGGAATGCCTTAATGCGTGCAGAACGTGATGAGGTGCATGTTTTGAGTGGGGCCAATTGGGGATGCGCAGTATTTTAATGAGCAGCCTCTCTGAGGATCCAGTAAGTAGCAGCAGTGTTCTTACCAGGCACTCGGCTTTGTGTTCGAGTCCACGCAGTGTTGCAAGTCCAATACGCGTCATTGACCTTTTGCAGAGCTCGTGTCGGCTCCTCAGGAGGAGAGATTAGGCACTGCAATGTGTCGACCAGAGCACACGCCGGCTCTGGTTTGCTTCGGTATCCTCGCGATGCTGGCAGGCTTCGTGCTTCTTGGATTTATGCTCACAAAGGCCCTCGACTCAGGCTTCAACAACCTGGCCAACACAATGCAGCTTGGCAGTGTTGTCGGAGCGGCGTTTGTTTTTTGAATAGTCTTCTCATTGCGAGCAAGTGCATGACTTTGTGAGAGTGAGCCCCTCACCAGGAAACCATTTGGTTTGGTCGTCGGCGTCATGTCCGGCATTGGCGCAGCGGCTGGCGGGTTTGCTGGAGCGGGAATCAAGGAGTGATGCAGATTTTTTGATCCAAATTCAGTATTTTCTTGCGCTGTCCTACACATCCGCAATCCCACACTTGTGTCAAGGAGCTCGTCAAGGTCTTGGTCGGCGTGGCAACAGCCTTGTATTGTTAGAAGTCCTTTTCTGAAGGGCTGCTGTTTGCAAAGTAGCCGATGCTTGTCCGGAACCTCTCATAACTCACATTGGTGCGCTGCCAAGGCTTCTTGTGACAAAAAAAGTGCGTGCGCTTGTGTGACGAAGCCCTAAACCCTGAACCAAATTCTATAAGGGACCCCTTGCCTATTTTGGCTATGGCACCTAGGTAGATACGGGTATTATTCCTAAGATTGTACTCTAAGGTTGGGATGGTGGATGTTTGATAGGGTGGTGGGGCTGGTGGTGCCAATAGCCGAAAATAGGCAAAGGGGTATCTAACCGAATCTGCCTGCAAGGCCTTCGTTGCCGTCATCAGTTGAAGTTGTTTTCCTTGAACTTGAGTTGGAAACTCTGTTTGGGTAACTGAGTTCAACAAATCTTTGGCTGGCAGTGGCATGTTTTGGCATGTTTGACTTGCTTGCATTGGCCAGAATGAGCACAAGACATCTAAAATGCTTTTAAAGCATCTTGAAAAGGTGCGTTGCTTTGAGCAAGTTCGTTGTAGCTTCGCAGCAAAGAAGGGATCGGCTGTCACTTGCAGGTTGCGCGACACCGATTTTTATGTTGTTAATATCTATCTGGAAGCTGGTAAAGGTTTTCAAAGTCCAACTAATTTCTTCATTCTGGCAAGTTTGCTGCCCTTCTTTCGCTCAGCACGAAAGAAGACTTTGATGTCATTTCCTCTACAAGCTTGCACAGGAAGTCAAAGATTCAGGCAGCTCAATGTGTGCTGGCGGAGGAAATTTGGATTTCGGGCTCCTGTTCTTGCTTCAGGAGCCGGCCTTAAACTTTGCCGCATGTAGTTTGTCACTGGACTAGCAGCATTTTGACCTCAAATTGTTCACCTAGTTTCCTTTAAGCCTGCGCTAGTTCAGCTGCAAAATTTCCACTGAAGTCCATGCCATCTCTGAGACTTGCCGGTCTTGAACATGGACTTTTGCAGCCCTCCATAAGCATGTTGAGCGCTCCATGTGGAACATGTCGGAGCATGTGTGAAAGTGAAGCGTCAAGCTTGTCCTTCATGTGCTGGCTGGGGAGGTGCCCAGACTTCCTTCTGGCACAAAGTGGTGACTTGGTTGGAGTCGTGTCAGCGCCAATTTCAGGTCAGCGCGTTCAGACCAGGAAGCCATTGAGACTTTTCTTGCTGATTTTCAAGTTGTCACACATGCTGGAGATGTCGCCAAAGTGCCGCACATGCTAGATGGGTTTCAACAGCAAGCTCAACTGCTTTCCAAGTAAAAGTGGCTTCAGACATGAGGCCATGCTGTTCCATGTGCTCCACAACATCAAGCAACTGCTGCGACGCACCTGAGGTTACATGGGACTTAAGCAGCATCAAAGCACAGTAACCTCAGCGTGCTTGTGCAAAAGGGAATTCGAGGAACATTTTTTGTTGTTTTCAGTGCTAATCACAAAGCGCACATCAGGCACTGCCTGCTCAAACGATAGCTGGATGCTGGCTCACGCAGACTGCAAGTGGGGATCTTATGCCTGCGACGAAGTCGCAGGCATGAATACCTCTATTTTGTTCCAATGCAACTTAGAGGCTTCAAGGTGAGGCAGACTCGTTGTCTGGAGGCCTTTTACTGGGCTTTGGGTTTTGGGGCTCGATTTTGAATGTATTCAAGGCCGTGGGTTTTTGAATTGGAAGTTTTCGAAGTTTCGAAGTAAGAAGGTCACCCAGTGGAATGAGCCAATGTTCGAGCGAAAAGTTGCAAGAAGTTTCCGAGCAAAAGTTTACAAACGCAGTTCCGAGAAAGTCTCCAAGTGGAAGTTACCGAATGCCAGTTTCTGAGTTTTTCGAGGGGAAGTTTTCGTGGTTTTGGAGCTCAGCTTTTGGAATCTTCGGCCCAGGTTATTGGTCGAGTTTTTCGAATTTAGGGTTTAGGGTTTGTAGGGTTGTTGGCTTTGTTGGGTTTTTGAATTTCGGGTTTAAGGGGCTCGGGTTTTTCGAATTTCGGGATTTCTTGGGGTTCTTGGCTTCTTTGTGGTTATGGAGCTCGAATATTTCGAGTTTCAAAAATTTGGGGTTTATTTTGGGTTCTTTGGGGTTGTGGCTCGGGTTTTCGGAGGTTCCGATTTAGGGCCTTAGGGTTATTAGGGTCATTGCGCTTTTGATCTCTGGTTTGCGAATTAGGGTTATTGGGGTCCTTGGGGTTTGGGGTTGGGTTTGGGGCCCCAGGCTTTGTGTTTGGGCGTTTGGTAGGTTTAAGGGTCAGGGCTTTAGAGTTGCAGGCCGCGTGGCTTCATCAAAAGGTAAGAAGGCCTTCGCGACTCTTGTTCAAATTCTTGTTCTTTCAAGATCGAAAAACCCTCACAAGGTTTCAAGGTTCTTTCAGGTTGAAAAATCCTTCTCGGTGCACTCTCTTTCTCGCAAGCTTAAAGAAGCTTTCAAGAAGTACGTCTTCCTTTCATAACTTTTCAGGCCCTCAAGGTGCACTGGTGGGACAAAATTCTGCCTGAAATGCAAGCGACGGCAGCTGCGAGCCTGCTTGCTGCAATGGAGGCATGATGCAGCAAGCCAACACATTACCAATTGTGAGCATTCACACATACCGTTCGGATAATGTATTGCAGCTGCTGTAAGATTTATGTTTTTTAAATAACATTTGGGAACGGAATTGATGCAATCACTCGGTCACAAGTTCTTCCTCTTGTTCTCTCGGGAAATGCAGATCTCTGAGTCCAAGGCTATGCCTCGAATGCAACTCATCTGCTTTCCCCAAATGCAATCTGCCAGAGAACCGCAGTTGCGCATCAATTCACCAAATGAAAACGGTCAAAGAGCAGCACTTAGAATGGAGCTGCTAGGAACCTGAAAATGAGGCTTCCAAGAAGCAGGAGAAATGGAAGTCTGGGGACTGGCCCCCCTCAGCTGCTTCAATGTAAATCGTCTGCGAAACGAAGGCTGCCATCTAGAAGCCAAAGGTGCAGGAGGCTTCCAGCGGCTTGAATAGTCCGCTTCAATGTTCTTTGCACCGGGAATGTGCTGAGCATCTAAATGTATGCCAGCAAAACTTGAAAGCAATGCAAGATGTTGAATGAAAGCTGCAAAAGGCCACGAAGTACTCATAACAATTGATGTCTTTGTGAGCCTCTGACTTCAAAGGCAAGTCTGCAAATGAAAAGTCGGAAACTGAAAAGCTCTCAGGAACCAAAGCTCCCTGGATGGAAGTGCAATGTAGCCACCGACAGCGAATGTAGTTAATGTAGTTCCACTGCCCATGGCATCAGCCGCCGCCTCAACATGCAGAAGTTGTTGAGGTCGGAGACTTCGCCAAAGAGGTGGAAGTTGCGACCAGCTTAGCCAGAAATGTAAAAGATGTCTTGATGCATCGTGGAAGAGCTTTGCGCTTCGAAGATGGATCAGCAATGCGAAGCCAAATGTCTTTGTCGCCAAGACTGCAGTTCAAAAGCTCCTTCTTGGTGTGGACCTTGCGATGGCGAACAGCCAAGACCCGGCTCCCCACCGTCAGTGCAGCCCCAGCTGGTAAACGAACTAAATGTAATGAGTCGCTCAGGCATTCCACAAAAGACTGCCACTCATTTTGGCGAATGCTAAAGTTAGTGGCTCGAGGTGTATGCAAGTCCTGGTACAGTGCTCTCAACCATGCTTGGCCAATCAGCGGAATGGAAACACAGCCGATATCAAAGCCCAGCTCCCAAAGTCCAGCTCCCATCCTATCCAGCGAATGGAGCTGCCAAGTTGCAACTTCTTCCAGGATAGTGGAATGCCAAATGCCCCACAAAAGCATAATGTAAGACAGAGCGACATCTCGGCAACTGCTGCAGATTGGAAGCCGAGGAAACCAACAACATATAATGCAATGAAATGTGAAATGTATATGAGTCGATGTAATGTTCGTACGAAGAAAGCTCCCAAGCGAGGGAACCAAAATGCACTGAATGCTGCACCAAATGGACAAACTTTGTAGAAGAAGAACTTCTGGCCCATGCGAATACCCAAAAAGACCTTGTTCGGACTCACGAACTCTAATGGACTTGTGAGCAGATTTAACATCAATGGACCAAGCAGCAGGTTCACGCTTGCCTCGCAATGGCCAGGATGCCTGCACAGACTGCAATGTAGGGAGCGACGACCGCTCTGGGATCAGGCAGGCAGAATGTGTGCCACAAATGGACGAGTCCACAACCAGTCGTGGTTTGCGACCTGCCGAGTGCACTGTGTTGACTATGTTCAACTTCCCTACTACCACATTGGGCCAAATCTTACAAGCATCTTCCAAGGAATCTATGCAACGAAGCCATCCCTGTCGACCTCGATCTGGACTAAGTCTTCCAGCAAAACTGGGTCTGCTTCTGCCCCCTGCCAATTTTCCATTGAAATGGAAAGCGAGTCATCTTCAACAGTCTTGCAAGAGGGGGCGAAGCAGCCGGATAATGGAATGTCGCGCTTGAATCCTGTGGGAACTCCTTGTATGAGAGCACGAAAAAGAGAAATCACAGTCTTGCAAAGCCGTGGAAAGAGAAGATAATGCATGCAAGCAATAAGGCTGATCAGCAGGAATATTCCAATCTGTACCAGAAACACCATGCTCACCCAACCAGTGGCTGAAAATGGATTGTAAAGTGGGTATCTCCTCTGAAGAAAAAAGGTTATCATCAGACGGGGATGCGAGTCTGGAACGAAGCCTGGAAGGAATGCAGTGCTTACCACAAAAGGACATCAATGCATGACGAAGATTTCGCATAATGTCCTTGCCTTGGCGCTCCTGACCACTCCAAGTTGGCCTGCTGTGAAGGCCCCCCCCATGGACCCAAGCATGTGGGGGGGCGTCAACCTGCTTCACAGGAATGGAATGCCAGGCGTCCTGAACTGAGAATGTACCATGTGAAGGACACTTGATCAAACCAGTGGAAAGCATCAATTTACAAATGCGTCAATCAATGCAGGAGTGTACTCGCTGGTACCAGCGTGGTGTGATTATCACCTGCAAGTGCAAACATCCCCAGAGGCCCAGAGGAAACAAAAGCTTCTGAGGAAGAGACGAAAATCCAAGGCCTGCCACCAGCACCTTGAAATGCACATGGGGGGATCTGCACTATGTGCTTGAAACCTGTCGCAACACAATGTAAAAATAATTGATCCGACCAGCACTGCGACATCCGATATATCCAGATGAACCGTGGCCCCAGTCGAAAATGCAAGCTTGCACAATTGCATGGAAGAAAAACAGATGAAGACAGTCAAAAAGACTCCTTCAGCAGCACAACGTAAGACCTGCTCCATTGATACCTCGAGCAAGGAACCCGCTGCAGGTTCAGCCCCTCCTGAACCCTTGGATTCAGACCCAAACTTTGCCGGCCTGTTTGGCGATGAAGGTGACGGCAGTGAAGACATGTTACCAGTGTTGGATGCTCCAGCTGACCCCGAGGATCTTTGATCCCCTCACCCCTTCGCAGACTGAGGCAGCTAATGCTGAAAATAAAGCGTGGAAACAGCAGTTTGATGCCTTCAAGGATGAGTGGAAGGACTCTCCCCTTCCTGCCGTGCCCATGCAGGACATACCGTTCTTCGTTCCGCTTGTGAGCAAAAACGGCAAAGGCGTTGCGGCAGCTGTCATGCAGGTTGTCACTCAGGTCCGCGCCTTAGTTCTGCCTCTCCGCCGCATCCACAGCGATCGCGGCCTGGAATTCCGCAATGCCTCTTTGGCGCAATTTACGCGTTTCCACTGCATCCCCCACACCACCACTTGTGGCGATGATTTCAAAGCCAACGGCCGTACCGAAAATACGGTTCGGTTGCTCAGGCGGGCCACCCGCACTTTGCTACAAGCCCATGCAGCCCCGACTTCAGACTGGTGTTTTGCCATGCGTCATGTTTCTGCGCGTCTTCGTGCTGCTGCCCTCAGTGCTCTTGGGCAGCTTCCAACACCCGAGGGCTTGAGCTACGTAGCTACCTCTAACACGCTTGTACCCAACCACTGCGCAACCGCAGCCCTTTTTGTGGCTTCAAGAAAAGGAGTGCCTGCATTCAGCCCTGTACGTGCCCCAGTGTAGCAGCCGCGTTTTTAGCTTTCGCACATTTTCCATTTTAGCATAACTCATTTCATTCGTTTTGGTTCATGTTTCTAGAAACCATGTTTCATTTTTTGATGCATTGCTTGCTCGTGCGAGAACCATGCTTCTAAGAGGGTGCAGGTCCCAATAAGATCTCACCAGGTCTGAAATCCGATGAAGATTTGTGCTCGGAATGATTCAGATTTTGTCATACGACATTTGCAACAGCTGTGATGCCAAGTTTGACGTGGATGAGTTTGCCTAGCGGACGAGATCCACGATATGTCCGTCATTGCCATGATATCTTGTGTACGTGCAGAATGGTCGTGGTATCGTACCGCGTGCTGTTGGCCAACACTCATACATCAATGATGATGTGATCGACATCGAAGCATCTTTTTGATGCCGTGCGGTTCCAGGATCTGCGAAGCCACAGGTGCCATGGCTTCCGAGTTGGGGCTCACGATCCAAGGACGGAGTTGGAACCGGAGGCGTGAAAGTGGCAAGCCGCAAGTTGCAGGCCAGCGCGAAAGCGGCGCAGATGTGCGGTCGGCCAATGTCACAGCAGTCATGGTGGGATGCTTGGGCATTTGACAATATCGCTTGTCAGTGTGATGGCAGTGTTCTGTTACCTGAGGCCCTGGCGAACATCTTGAAATCATCCTTGGGACCGCAAGGCCTGGACAAGATGCTGGTGGATGACATCGGTGATGTGACAATCACCAACGACGGTGCGACGGTCTTGAAGCAGCTCGAGGCACTTCTGTGTTGGGTGTGTGCGCATGGCTCTTTGTATGTGTGTGTGTGTGTGTGAAAGCTCTACGACAACTGTTCAAGAAGTATCCTTCATTTTCGCCACGTGCAGGTGGAGCATCCGGCAGCGAAGGTTTTGGTCGAGTTGGCCAATCTGCAGGCGCAGCTTGCTGATGTGTTGTTTTCAGTGCCAAGAACTGCCAAGTTCTTGGCAAAGACAGTTTGCACAGGACTCAGAAGTGGGGGACGGGACAACTTCTGTCGTGATCATCGCTGCCGAGCTGTGCCTGTGTTGCAAGACATTCTCGGTAGTGTTTATGCAGCTAAAGCTGCAGGCCCTGCTGCGAAGAGGAACAGTTTTCAGACAGCTGTTGTCAAGCTGTCAAGCAACCATGGAACAGGGTGGACGTGTATGCGTGCAAGTGCTGCCCGCTCAGGCTAAAGAGGGCAAATGATTTGGTGAAGAACAACATCCACCCCACGGCCGGGTGTGCTCCATTGCAGAGTGACTTCGGATTCAGTTACTGTCATGTCTTTTCATGCCTTCGTCTGGGCAGACGATTATCGCGGGATATCGCATCGCCATGCGCGAGTCCATCAAGTACATACAGGATGTTGACGGTGAGGGAGTGCTTCCGCGGGTATCTTGGGTCGCCGGGAGTCAGGAGCACCTCAGCTTGAAGGTGGACACGCTGGAGCAGGCTCCTCCGCTTCCTCGCTCTGGAAAATTTGGAAGCATCTTCAGCATCCGCAGGACACCTTGATGAACATCGCCAAGACGTCGCTGTCCTCCAAGTTCATTGGCTCGGAGAGTGCCAGAGGGCTCAGACCTGCGGCCCTCTGACCTGTGCACATGTTTGGGTCTCCTACTTCGCGCCACCTTTCTCCCAGGCCGTGTTTTGTCAGATCATTGTTGATGCCGTCAAGGCTGTGAAGGCGCTTGCAGATGCAGTCCTCGCATTTCTTTCTGCGACAGCCTGTCGCCAGATCGTGAATCCTCAGGGCAAGGCAAAGTACCCGGTGAATCAGGCAGGGCTCCTCGCAGTGCTCATGTAGCGTTCTGGTGCCACAACCTTACTTTGCCTGGAGATCAACGTTCTCCAGTCCCACGGCCAGAGTAGCCACGAGTCTACGCTGATCCCCAACGGGTACGCCATGCGGATAATGAGGGCTTCGCAGGCCTTGACTGCAGACGGAACCGAGAGCTGTGCGCTGCCCGAACTTGCCAGGAAATGCCTGCCTGGGTTGCACCAGCCAAGATTGCGCTTGCCTTAGAGATGAGCATGTGGCGCCATTGTGCATGGGCACACCGCCCCCCAGGCCTTGCTGGATTTTGACCTGAAGAAGCATCGCATGTCCATGAACGTAAACATCGTCATCGACGACCCGGAGGAGCTCGAGCGAGTGCGGCAGAAGGAGATGGACATCACCAAGGACGCTTCTTTCGAGAGCCTACACAAAGAGCCTCCCCTAATCGAGGCCGGCTCAAGGAAGCCCGACCCCTGAGGAAAAGATCCAGAAGATCCTGGACACCGGGGTGAATGCAATTTTCACCACGAAGGGCATCGATGATTTTGCGATGAAGTACTTGGTCGAGGTTGGGGCGCTCACTGCCAACCCTTTCCGTCTCCGACGCTTGCGCTTCGCGCGAATGTTTGTCACGCCGCCCCTACGCCGCCCCATCCGCCCTTCTGGCTCTCCGGCTCTGGGGCTCCGCAGCCTCCGGCCGAAGGAGCCGCGAGAAGGATCCTGCTTGTTCTATGTGCCGTCGTATAGCAGCATTCAGCTTGTCAATTATGTGCAGTGGGTAGCCGCATCGCCGTCGCGTCTTCGTCAATTTCAATAGTAGCAGTAGTCGTCGCAGTAGCAGCATCCACAATCAGTAGGGTTGGCAGTAGCCGTACTAGCAGCGGCGGCAGCAGCAGCAGTGCCAATCCGATGCAGCACAAGCGTGCGATGGGGCAAGCATGCTGGAAGACAGATGGTGAGGCGGCCGCTACCTGCTTCAGCCTGCTTCCTGAAATGTTGTCGGTGGATGTGTGGCCAGGATCGGACGCATGAGCTAGTACCGGAGGAAACCACGGAAGCCCCAGAGGAGCCTTGGTGGGCGAATGCGAAGCTGCTGGTGCCTGAGGGCCCTTTTAGGGGCTTAGGCGAGCGAGACTTGCGAGACTTGCGTCGCGAAACCTCGACCGAGATCCGGGCCAAGAAGGCCACAAGGACAAGGCACCCATCACCTTCAGGTGGTCGCGGGCCAAGGGATGCCTGAAGCCGCTTCCGCACGGACACGGCAGATTAGTTTCTGAGGACGACGCGGCGGGCCGTGCCTTGCACCTTGGTCGCAGCTTGCAGCGGAAGCAGAGGAGGGAGAGCGGAGAGGCTGTTCCGGGAGCTGGTGTGAGGGGTGGAAAGCTCATGGCATCGGACGCCAGCACAGATGCGACGGCGATGCGGCAGCGACGCTTGGAGCACTTCGAGAGGCGAGAGTTTCAAGACATTTTAAGTTTTAGGGTTTAGGGCTTCAAGATGCTGGAGGGGATCCCAACATTCACAGAG
The DNA here is from genome assembly GCA_905231915.1 of Symbiodinium necroappetens. NCBI lineage: Eukaryota > Dinophyceae > Suessiales > Symbiodiniaceae > Symbiodinium > Symbiodinium necroappetens. The sequence goes on from CAJNJA010036942.1 coordinate 11,215, forward strand.
ATCCCAACCTTTGATTCTGCGCCTCGCTTCCTTGCCAGGTGATGGCATTTCCGACTGTCCAACGCGGCAAGAAGCAGAAAAGAGCTTTGGGATGTTACTCCAGAATTGAAGCGAGCGATGTCTTCGTGCCAGTGCATTTGCAGGCTGGCGTCATGGGAGTCCGCCGGGTCGACAAGAAGGACATCAAGCGCATCGCCAAGGTAACGGGCGCTCAGGCTCTGCGGTGGCCTCCGATTCTGTTCTGGTTGGATTCGGACCGTTGGAACCGGCCAGGTGCTCCTGACCTTAGCGACAGTGGAGGGCGACGAAGCTTTCGATGCCAGCTATGCAGGTGCTGCAGACGAGGCTTGAGGACACCCACAAATCGCACGATCAGGCCAGCACCTGTCTGCGTGTTCGTGTCTTCAGGTCATCAACGAGCGGGTTGGTGACAATGACTTCGTTTTCATCAAAGGATGCAAAGCGAGCAAGGCCTTGCTGCATGGGGCCTTCTTTTGTCTTGGGAGCTGCGAGCTGAGAGGCCTGCAGTATCCTTCTCAGAGGGGCCAATGAGTTCATGCTGGAGGAAGCGAGCAGATCGGTCGAGCTCTCAGCAGACACGCGGGCATGGGCGTCTCTTTACCCAGGGAGTCCTTTCAGGTTCACGATGCTCTCTGCGCCGTGTCGCGGACGCTCGAGTCCAATGCGGTGGTCCCCGGTGGGGGGGCCGTCGAGACCTCGCTGAGTCTGCACCTGGAGGACGGCAGGCGGCCCGAGGCTTCAGATGCAGGCTGATATTTTGTGGCGAGTTCTCGGATTGCTTGATCAATACCCCCTTTTCTTGCTAAGCTTGCAGCCTTCTTGATCGCTTGCAATCACAGTGTGTGAAGTGCGGATGTGCTAGCACTGAAGTGAGTTGGCACTGGTTCATAGTCCTGGATGGTCATTTGTTCGCGTGTTCGCGCGAAGGATCATGCGAGAACTTTTGACACCTACGAGCAGTGGGCCATTGCAGAGTTTGCTGAGGCAGATGCAGGATTCGAGCCGGAAGAGGCTAGAGTCGAAGAGAGTCGAAGGCGCTGCTGACCATCCCGAAAACGCTAGCGATCAACGCGGCCCTGGACGCCATTGACCTGCTTGCAGCGCTGAGGGCGCGCTGGGAGTTGCGCTGACGCAACGGCGCGAGTCGAGTCACAAATTCCCCGCCTCAGGTACGGCACCATGCATCCCAGCAGGCCTCCGACCCCAAGAAGAAGGACTACAAGTGGTATGGCCTCGACCTGATCAATGGCACCGTCCGAAACCAGGCGAGAGAGAGAGATGACGGAGAGAGCAGAGAGGGGACAAAGAGAGCGAGAGCATTTGGGCTGTCTCTGTTCGCACACAGGTGGTGAACGGGGTCCTGGAGCCGATGGTCTCGAAGCTGAAGTCCCTGAAGTTTGCCACCGAGGCTATAGCCTCGGGCTCTATTTTCGGCGCCATTCGAGGGAGTGACCACGCAGGCTGCCATCACCATCCTGCGCATCGACGACTTGGTGAGAATTGCACCAGATCCGCAGGATGAGCAGCAGTGATGAACTGTGAGCAGTCCTGTAGACTCGAGAACCAGTGCAGGGGAACGCATTGCGTATACTCACCGCAAACAGGGTTAGCCGAGGGCAATAGAGGCTACCACTAGCAGATGTAGTCAGTACGTATTTAGACAGCCACAACTTGGAATCTCACTTGCAGATGCATTGGGACTCATTGGGAGAGAGCGCCGCTGCAATCTGCTGCGCTCGCAGAAATGGCTTCGCTCAGTCCGGGCTGGTGGTCCGTGGTGTCTGCGGGGGTTGTCGTCGAGCCGCAAAGTCATTCTGTTCAGCGTCAGCTCGCGAGCCTTCACAGCCACACCACACGTCTGGAGCCTGCACCTCACTGTCTGGAAATGTGCGGACGTCAAAACAAGCGACAACTCCGAACTCCGTCGGCCCATGGACCAAAGCCATGTTGCCCTCGCCGAGCTGCTGTCCTTGGTTGAGGCACGGTCTCGAGGCCCAAGAGCTCAAGACCTCAGACCGTCCTTTTGCGTAGCAGGGCTCCTCGATCTCGGAAGAAGCTGCCCGCGAGGCACACGCGCACGGTAGTTGCAGATGCTAGCAGCTCTTTGATCCCCGGGTCCGCGGGTCCTGCCGGGCGTCTTTGCCAAAGGCCTTGCAGGCAAGCGGGCAGAACGTCGAGCTTGCCATTTGCCGCTTATTTAGCGGAGGTCGACCCTCTTTTTTTCCCTTTTTGCTGTCGGGTGTCCTTCGACCTTTCCCCCCATGTGCAGGTCCGGAGCAACTCGGCGTCATTGAGATTGATGAGAGCGAGCCTCCACCAAAGCCGCTCTCTCGAGGCCGCGGAGCTGAGACACACACAATTCAGCGGCATTCAAAAGGGGGCTCCCTACATATAGCCCATAACGTCTCTCTCTCTCTCTCTCTCCTCTGCAGATAGAAATCTCTGATGCACAGCTGCGCGGCCCCTCCACGGCACGTCAAGGCAAGCGTGGCCCAGCGCCGGAAGGGCAGGGCCAGCGCGCTGGCCCGGCACGGAGAGCCTTTTGGCCTTGCTCCTCGCTTTTTCACGGAAAACCGTTCCTGAGGCAAACAGCGGCGTCAGGAGCCGAAGGAGCCGAAGGAGCGACCAGCTGCTCCCGGGCCCGAGACAGGTGCGGAGAGCGGAAACGGAGCAGGTGCGGTGCCCAGCTGCGCTGTGCGAAGCTGGGGTTTGCGCTGTTGTGCCATCGGTGATTCTTGAGAGGTCGAAGCTCCTCGCAAGAGACCCTCCCTGGAGCCGGAGACGGCTCGGTGGAGGCAGGACGCGGAAGCGTATCGTCACAGAGTCGGCTTGTAGCTTTGTGCGACACTGTGACTTCGGATTCGTGTCACTTCCCGAGTGCTCCAGCGGCCCGCGCAGACAGCATTTGCTGTCTTGCCAGATTCGCAGGTGTCCGCCATTGCAGAGGCGCAGCTTCCACTGGAGGTCCAGGCAGAGTTCGAAAATGGCCGGCAAGGCCTCTTCCGTCTTCCCAGCTTGCGCTTGCAGGAAGAGCTCCGTCGGATGGGAGCCGGCTGGAGCTGCAGCTCGCAGGTGCCCTTTTTTAGCACGAGTTTGGCACGTCTTTTGGGCGCTTTTCAAAGGACACCTGGACCGCTTTCTCGCCGAAAATATCCCTGGAGAAGTGGGCCCGGCAGGTTCTGTCACAGGCCTGCTTTCAAAAAAGTAAACAGTCGAGCTGAGTCCTTTCGTGCCAATGTCGGAGGACCCGCCGTGCTTGTCATTGCAGGGCCAGATGGACAGCAGTGCCCTGAAGGCCTAAGCCGTGTCCTGTGCCTGCAGCATACTTTGTCGCGCAGTCTGGAGGACTGCAAAAGTTCTGGGGAGATGCACTCTGCAGCCAAGGCGTGCTCGCATTGCAGGTGAAGGTGAAGCTGAGCTATTCTGCTCCGTGTCAGGCGCAGGTACAGGCGCACTATGCCAGGCAGTTGGAGAAGGACATCAGTACTGTCAAAGGACGGTCGGTGGATGTTCAGTAAGTGGTCAATGGCACGTCATGCTGCCTTTGCCTTTGAAGCTGAGAGGAGGGTACGTGGCAGTGCAAGACTCTTTGCTCGAGAGTCTCTTCGAGACCCTCCTGGCGAAGGTCCTTTGTATTGAGGGGTCTGGCCGCCTGGCGGTTGCATTGTGGTTGCATGAGGTGAGATACCCTCCGAGCGACTTTGGAGCTCTCAGCTTCAGCTGGCGGGTCCGGAAGTTACCCGCGAAGCCGTGTCCTCAGAGTTCTCGAAAGCCAGGGCCAGAGCCCGAGCCTTCCTTGGAGGTCACTGCCCTGTGTGGCGCCTTCGGCACTGGTGGGCCCAGTGCCTGCCAGGCCTTTTCGTCTGCTGAACAACGCCAACGACGCCGGGGAGCTTGGCGATCCGGCTAGCCGGCGTTAGAACTGCCCGATCCAAGGAGTGAGCGGTCAGGGTTGCAGGATGACCGGAGAAGACATGGAATTTTTCCTCTACATCGAGCTCATCCTGCAGCAGCAGTAGGTAGCAAGAGCAGCAGTAGTAGTGACAGAAGTCACCGAAAAGGCAGCGTTTTGGGCTTATGGATGTCCTTTACCAGCGACTCGTGCTTCGACACCTCGTCAGACTTTCCAAGGATGAGCGGCTATGGCACAAGCGATAAGGGATTGGGGGTCAACCCGAGCGAGAGCCAGGCAGTGACGCTGTAGAATGCCGCAAATGGCCAGTCCAACACATCATCAGCGCAGAGCCTTTTGCTTACGAAAAGCCATAACAGACAGAGTGCTGCTATTGAGCAGAATGGCCAGATCATCAATCAGCAGCTGGACACAATCTCCATGCCAGACGACAAAAGAAGGTGCAGAAGCAGAGGTTCGCGAGCTAAATAAAGGGCAGAAAGCGACGTGCAGAGGCGACGCCTCAGGAGCTTGACCGAGCTCCCGGAGCCTGAGCGACTACGTGGTGGCAGCACTCGTCCGGGCCCAGTATGTCCTACGAGGATTTCGAAGTACTCAAGACGTGCACATGGCTGGTCTTCCTCGTGAGCAATGCCATCGAAAGGCTATCCACACCAAAAACCCATCAAGGCGCCAAGTACTTTGATCCGAGAGGCCGACAAAGAGCATGTGCGACGGATGGTGGGGGAGATTCGCGTCGGAGCGAAGACGAACGCCGATCAGTTGGAAATGATCCGACAGCGCTGGCCCAGATTCGGGCCCGACAAAACCCCCAGCTTCGACCAGAAGTTGCAGAAGGCCGGGGTCGGGGGGAGGGCTCAGGGAGAAGGCCGAGACTTTTCAGAGAAAAGGCGGAGCTTTTTTCGCAGGAAGGCGGAGGTTCCAGGCGGTAAAACGGTAAAACCTCAGCCCTCCGGTTGAAAACACGGCGCTTTGTCGCTTGAAAATCCTTGCCATCCACAAAGAACCCCGCCCTGCTCGTTTCAGGTGCGATCTACGCCGGCACTTTGATGGTGGCCAAACACGAAGTTCGCCTCCCTCCAGCCTGGGTAACAGGCAAGAAGGGAGCAAAGATGCCGGGTCGCGAAAACCAGCTGCAGCAACTCGAGAAGAACCTCACTTTGCTTTACCAACCACTCACTCACTTTGGCCTATCTTTGTTGTCATTCGGCATTCTGCCGAAGCAGAAGCACTCGGCTGGACGGCATGGTTCACCGTGCACTTGTTTCGCCTAGTGGATGCAGACGGGAACCACTTCTACAAGGGACGAAGGCTGCTTCGCTACAACTGCGATTTCATGACACAGGAGCGTCCTATGACCATTGTTACGGCTGTGTCCCTGTCCATGATCAATGGCGCCTGGCATTCACAGAGAGTTGAGCATAGGTGCAATCAATTCATGTATCGGCACAGGCCTGCTATGATTCTTCAAGCAAATGCAGGGGCTGTCAAAGAGATCTACCTTGCGGAAGCTGAACCACTCCTTCTCGCACTGCTCCAAGAATCAAAGGACATGACTGAACAACAATTTCTCGATGAAACTTACAATCGGAAACTTACAGCAATCTTTTTTCGATGATGAAGCGCTGTGAATCCAAATTATGAGTACACATACGGGGCCGCCGACACCGAGTGAAACGTCCTGTACAGAATGCTGTAAGTACTCTAATGGTATAAAGGTTTTAGCGCTGTCACAAGATGGTTGTTCAGCTTTGAGTGCCATCTTGCCGAATCTCGTTTTTCTGTGTGTTCCTTCGACCGCAACAACCTGCTCGAGTTTCCACGAGATGTTTGTGGCTTTTCCACGGCATCAAAGGTGCAGGATGCAGCACGCCGCACCTCCCTGCACAGTCTCTCCACACAGTGGTGTGGCGGACATTCGTGAGGTTTCTGCCTCAAAATAACTAGTCTTCGTGCAGCCTTGGCACAATCCTATTTCTGAGACATCTTGAGACCGCCGTTCGCGATATTGCCCAGCGTCGTGCAACCTATCATTGACGAGTCGCATCACGGCCAGAAAATTTGCATGTTGTACTCGCTCAACCCTTCCTTTAAAATTATCTTTAGTTACACTTCGCTTAGACTCCGGTTCCCCTTTAATCACGCTTTCCAGCCGAGGTTCCGGCAGGCCTGCCGAACGTTTGCACATTGTAAACCCTGTATTTCCGCTTCATTTGCACTGTTTCTGCAATTGAATGGTTGGAGGGTTCCCAGCCTTAGCAAAACAGCGGCTTCTCAACATTAGCTACGGGGCTGCGTGCGTTCCAAGAGACGGCTTCGGCACGTGTGGAAACTAGACCGAGCTTCCCAGAAATCTCGAGGTGCACGGTGTGTGCGGTGTGGCAGGTGTGATGCAAATCAGGGTGTATGAGATGGTCAGCTTCGGAAGCTTATTCTGTTTTCCAAGGCCTCGGCAGAACAGCCACCGCACTTTTTGCAGCACCCTCTGAGACCCGAGCAGCAAAGGCGCGGATAGTTAGCACTCCAGGTACCCTTGAATTCCCACGAAGCAGCAAACGCTTGAAGGTCGTTGCAATGGATGTTGGCGCAAGAGGCTGACGCGGAGCCGTTCGTTGTAGAGTGCCCCCCTCGCGAGCCATTCACTGCCTCAGTAGGACGTGAGCTGCCTTTCAGGTGGGTCCGCTACTGGCCCACGTTCGGCGGTGGTCATCTGGAGGCCTCGTGGCACTGATGACGGAGGGAGTGTTGTTCGCGGAAGCAAAGGTCGACGAAGCATCATGCTTCGTGGTGGGCGCCGCTGTGCAGCTGTCGGAGAGCGCGCTGGGCCTCCAGAAGCGCCCCCCCCGATGGTCTTCTACGCGGCGTTCTGAGATTTTTCGTCCAGGTCAGGTCCCTTCCTGGACAGTCTTGGGACGCAAGTTCCCAAAGACTCCCTTCGAGGCTCCACTTCTCCGCTTCTTTCCGGGGTGCTTTCACAGACCGGCAGGCATCGGCAAGATCACCCATGACGAGGGGCTCGGCATGAGGACGAGTACGTCCTACAAGTGGGTACGCTTCGGCTCAGGGCTCAGGAGCTTTACGGATTCCTTGGAGGATACGGCTGAAGCTCAGGTGAGACTACCGTGCGGTGCTTCGTTCAGGTCTTGGAGTTTGGCACCGTCGCGGTAACGCTTATCGTCGTGTGACCACTGGGCATTTTGCGACAGGAGCTGACTTTCGCGGACTCTGGTGCCCTCCTTCCTGGCTGCAGAGTCATGCTTCGCCCTGGCTTGAAGGCTGCTTGGAGGGATCCCAAACTTCCGACCACGCGAGAGAGCCTGCGTCTCGGCTACAGGCACCTGCTTTTGGCTGGGGAGGCGTCAACCCGTCCATGACGGGCATCTTTTTGGGGCAGGAGTGCGGGACAAAATCCAACCGCACGCCTGTGTACATTCCACGTGCGTAGCGTTACTTGGCATCAGCTCTGCATGTGTCACATGTCTCCGATCCCCCTCTGATGAAAGACGGCGAAGATTTGAATTTACGATGCCCATGTTTAGGAGAGTTGCACTCTCGCACTTGCTTGCTTTCTTCTTTACTGGTGCACACAGAATTGCCTTCACCTTCTCAGCCAAGGGCATCGTAGGAAGATGTTGGTGACTCAGACAACACTTGCGTGTTGTGCTAGTATCCTGCTAATCGCAACAGATTCTCAGCAAAAAACGTGATGGCCAACGTTCGTGCGCGGCAGGGCCCCATACCGCGACGGGTTTCTTTGCGGGAAGAGCTTTGAGAGCCTTGCAGCAAGAAAATCCCGGGAGGAGGTCAAGACTTGCCGAACCGAACAGGAAGTCAGCGCGAGGCAGACATTAGAAAGTCGCGGCTCTGCGGTTACAAGGATGGTAACCTTTGAGGGGCCTCCTTCCTGCGATTTGTGGACGTTTGTCAGACGCGATACCTCCCGAGCAATTGGGCAAAGCCTTGTGGGGCAAAGCCTCTCGTCGCGACTGCACGGCTAGGCAGGCCTTGGAGATGCCAGTTTCCTCCATCTTAGCTTGCGCAGGCAAACAAACGCCAGCCGTGACCCAACGAGCCGAGCATGCGTTGCAGCGCACAGCCATTGTGTACCGGCGACGCATACGGGAGCTGCAATGTCGCATGTGCCCGTTCGTGTTTGCAATTAGACTCCATTGGTGCCATATCTGTGTCGGCCTGTCTTTCTGGTCTACAACATATGCTTTGCCACAAGTACATGCAACAGCACCTTACAGTAATGCCATCACAACGACATAACAGATTCCCACATAATATAGCAGAGCACCAGATAGGGCCACCCCAACCCCAGGGCCAGAAATCCGAAAAGTTGAACCTTCAGTTTCCGACGGCTCTGCTTGCCATCTTGCCCTTGTCAAGACGAGAACACTGTTGAGGGACCCTGCATGCCAGGCAAGCGATTTCTTTCTGTGGGCCTAGTAGCTTCTTGCCTTTCCCTGAGCACCAGGAGGGTTCCAACGTCAGGGTCAAGTGGCCGACACACGAAAATTGGAAGGTGCAAGAAGCGCATTAGTTGAGATAAAATGCGAGTGCACCGCACTTGCAGGGCAAGCAAGGGGAGGTGGTGAGAGTGGATGCATCTTCTGGGCAGAGGCCACCGATGGCACGGCTCTGAGACACCCGTCAGCTCTTCACTTCTGCGAGCAGCGCTGCGAGCCGAGGTGCTTGACCTGCGACTTTGTGCCGTGGGGGCCATGGCGGCCCTGCGGAACCTTTACTTTACTCACGCTGTGCTGAGGCCTACAGCGTCCGGGGCGGCATCCTGGCAGACAAGATCGGCTACGGGAAGACTGCCGGGCGCCTCAAAGGAACGACAGAAGCGGCACCGAGAGAGGAAGCTCAGCTCAGCTGAGGCCACAAGCATTGCGCTCATCGATCGGCAGCTCCGGGCGCCCGTCCCACCCGTACCCTCAGCCCTTTGGCCTGAGCAAGTTCAAAAGGCAGACGGGAGCTCTCGAAGTTTTCGGCTTGTTAGGTGGACGAGGGATGCTTCTTGCCTGCCCAGGCAAGCGGACTCAGTTTTGCTGGGCATTGCATCATGCATAGGCATAGCTCACTTCGCGACTTAAAGCTGCACTCATGTTACCATGATGCCAGAGTCCTGCCCCAACATGCGCCGCCACTGCTGCTGCTGCTGCTGCTGCAAGAGTCAAGCTGTTGGTGCCCTGTATCGCTCCCGAGGGCACGTTGATCATTGTTCCGTCCAATCTCTTCGAGCAGTGGATCAACGAGATCTCCAAGTTCGTTTGGGACGGACGGCCGTTAAGGCGCCTGCGCGCGCGGCCGGGGAGCGGTCATGTAGACCAAAGCGATGCCGGGGGTGCACAGGCAACAAATGAAAAGTGGCTGGTCTCCACGAGAGTGCCCGCTCAAGATCTTTGCTATGTCGAACGTCTCCCCACTGTCTCGCTGCAAGGCTCGGCTGAAGCGTCCGCGAATCCTAGGGCCGTTTACCTTGATCGCCCAGGCGAGCGAGGTGAGCAGCGCGGATGTGGTCATCTGCTCCTATCGCCTGCTCTACTCGCAGATCTACTTGAAGCGCCGCGAGGCCGAGCCGGAACACGCGCAAAAGGCAGCCACTGCGCACTCGGCGAGTGCTCAGGAGCTCTGCGGCTCGCTCTGGAAGCTCCCGGGGCAAGTTCGTGGCCTTCTGCAAGGCACGACGCAGCGCAGCTCCGAGGAGAGAGCCCACGTCCTTTTGCTTCAGGCCGTGTTCCTCTGCGGAGCGGCAGGAAAGGCAATGAGATGGTCTGGAAGTGGGAGGACCTGGCGCCACGCGGCCGCAAAGACAGCACAGAACCACCACACACCGCACCAAGTTGGACTCTTCTTGTTGGAGGTTTCCCGTTCTAGAGATGTTCTACTGGAAGCGGATCATCTTCGATGAGGCGACCCGAGGGTACAGCCCACGGACTTCAGGGAGTGTGTGATGAGAGTGCCGCTTTGCCTTCGGTGCAGAAAGGCTTTGGCTTAGCCCAATGCAAGCTGGTATGCCTTAAACTAGATCGGTGCCAAGACCGTTGCGGCACCTTGGAAAGTCGAAACGCTTTGATTTGTTCGTCCTCTAAAGGTGCCATCACGCTTTGAGATCTTTGAGCATGTCGTGGACTTGTGCGTTTGTGCGACTCTGTCAGCAGTCTTGGCAGTTCCACGAGCTCGAGAGCTTCGAAAGCACGCAGCAGCGCCTCGGCTCAATGTGTTCAGTTTGCAGCGATGATGTCGTCGCTCATGTCAGCGCCGGCCAAGCCTCACATGTTATATCTTGAATCTTGCACACCCGTGTGTTGCGGGCATACATGGGGGGTGGGTTCAAGAATGCAGCAGCAAGTCTCCGCTAACAGGCGGCCTGGGTGTCAATGATGATGCCAGGATACCAGTAGTGCATCTATGCGTAGAGCCACTTGCAGAATTTCGAGCAACCCAGAGGGCGAGTGCCCAACCAACTATGCTTCTCCATCTGGGTTGAACATGTGCATGAAGTCTCAACTTGAAATTCACCGACTCATCCACGATCCACGACCTCCAAGGGACAGCCTGCAATTCTTGCGGTCGCATTTCCGCTGGGGTTTGACGGGAACACCTCCGATTGATACCAACGCAGGCGGGAGTGGCGGGAGCGAGGGCTCTGCCAGTGCCAGTGCCTGCGAGCCAGGTGCCATTTTCATGTCCTCCCTCTTCCGTGTAGACCTCCCTGGCTACATCGAGGCACCACATAACATAAGTAAGATGCGCCTTTGGACCCGTGTCGTGCTTGCTCAGACCGGCGGCGAGATCGACCTTCAGAGCTGGGAGGCGCCTTACAAGAGAAATCTAGGGCGTTTTGTGTATGGGGCCTCCTACCAGTTCGACAAGCTTCTCACCGAGACGGCTGGCAACTTCCTCGACGTCTTCGTGCGGCAGCACCTTGGCCAGAAGCAGGCCCAGAAGCGGCATTCCGTGAGATTGTTTTGAAGCACATCCGAGGAACACGGCAGAACTTGCATCGATCCGGCTCCAGGACATCACCGATCCTGAGATAAGACCATGTGGTGGGCTGTGGTGATTGGGGACATGCCAGGAGCACGTGGTCATTGTGCGGCACACCGCTGCTGAGAGAGCCCTCTACTTGGGCCAGGCACACGAGGCACCGGACTTTCAGAGCATGCGCCGTGGTCTCAACAAACACGAAGTTGGGGGATGGGCGCGCCATGGCACTGCTCTGACCGGGCCAAGGTGCCGCTGCCTTCCAGTCGCAGGCAGAGGGGTCCTAAAGGGCCGCGCCCAAGCCCCAAGCCCCAAGGCCCAAGCGGCAGCCGCCCGCCATCCGAAGCCAGGAGGCGGTGAGCGCCCTGGAGCGGCTGCTGAAGCTTTGCTCCCACTTCCAAGTCGGCGGCGGTAGCGAAGTGGGCAGTCGGCGGCCAAGAGGGCCCAGGAGGGTCATTGCGCAATCCAAACCACGCGACTTGATGTTTGTGATGGCTATTCTAGAAAAAGGGGTGTGGGTGCCAGAATAGGAGGGATGGATGACCTCTGGAGGTTCATCCGGCGGCTTTTGGAGTTGAACAAACAGACCCGTCTCTCCGCGCTGCTCCATACAAGTGCTCACGTCAGCTGGCACGGTCATTTACTTGTGGCAGGAAGCTGAGGGCAACAAATTAAAGGGATTTTGCAAGACAATCTGAACCACTATGGGTGCCAACAATTGAGTGAGCCAACAGCCCCTCCTGCGCCCGCACGCAGCTCTGACTGCCTGCTGAATTTCCTGTTTGCACTTGGAGGCAAAGGTTGCAACTCCATTGAAAGACCACCGGTGTCCTTTGCGTGTGCTAAGATTTCACATCAGGGCCTGTAGCACGAGCACCGGAGACCACGCGAAGATCGACATCACTTCTTGCGAAATCGCGAGGCTTATAACAGGAAGGTGAAGCCTTTGTCAGGTCAGAAACGAAGTTGAAGCATCCGCCTTGAAAGCATCGGTCTCGCCTGCAGCTTGCTGACGTGGCTGCCTGTGACTGACCTGCGTGCGTCGAGCCACGAGGTTTTCAACGAGCTCAGGGCTTCATTCTGTACATGTGGTAATGGATCGTATGGGATTGTCACCAGTTTGTTGTATCTATTCTTGGACACTTGAGGTCCTCATCTTGTCCTCACTCGTTCAGCTGATCTTTCCCATCATAAGTATTCTGCTCCTGGCATTGTACAAATCCAGTACTTATGAGGCGTACCTCCCCGCTGTTCCTCACAGCCTTCGGCCCGCATCATACACGTCCGTCTCAACGCCTCTGGGATATGTCTGCGAGGTGCCCACCAGGAGTGTGAGCGGATATACGACCAGAAGGGGCGGCGCGTGGTGCGTGCAAGGCACGCGGTTGGACATTTCTCAACAGTGGCCTGCTGCTGTTTTAGATAGATAAAGTGTTGAACATTGAAAAGCGAGGATGAGAAGCGCAGCCTCTTGGACATAGAGTCATAGAGTCTTGTACCCAGGAACCAAATGAGCCGCTGCTGCCGCGTCCTGGCCTTGCTGCAGCTCCACTCTGAGTACGCAGTGGGAAGAAGGGGAAGTCGAGGTGTTCTCAGAAACTTCGATGCCGAGGCATCTGGTGCCCAAGTCCGCCAAAGCCAAACAGGCCAAAGCATGGCAGAGTGCGCTGGAGAAGGCCAAGGCGCTCGCGGAGACGCCTTAAGAGCAGAGCAGAGCAGCGCGTCGTATCTCCTGTGCATCGCTGAGTGCGGCACATGGAAGGAGGCCCTGGTCGGCGCCGGCGACGCGGCGAAGCCCTTCTGCGAGGCGCGCAGTTAGCAAGGGGCTGCGCAGAGCCCCCCCTAAACCCCTTTCGACAAAAAGGAGCTGGACCGGGAGCTCCTGGCGGCCGAGCGCGAGGACCGGGAGCAGTGGCTCCGGTGCCTCGATGGCCACAAGCCCTCCAGCGAGGAGACACATGGAAGAGAGAGGGCGAGTAAACAAATAAGAGAACCGATTCTCGAACAAACACTTTTCCACGAAAGCCCCATAACATATGGGGGGGCTGGGAAGAAGAAGAAGCGAGCGAGCGCAGAGCGAGAGAGAGAGAGAAAGGCTGCAGAGAGGTCTGGAGAGTGCGAAAAGAGAGGAGCTGTTGCAGTTCCTGGGCCCGGAGGGCCCGAAGCGAGGCACGAAGCAGAGTCGGTCCCAAGAAGCTCTGCCCTGAAAGACGATGTGAGGTTGCCTTGAAGAGTGGAAGGGGATGCTCGAGGGGCCGCAAATCGAGGTGCCCGTCTCGTCTCTTTTGCAATTGTGCACAGTCTCTGCGCACCCGATGTTCTGCAGGCCCGAGTTCTGGAGCGGCTGCTTTTGGCCCAAGCCAATGAGCAGGCATGGGCGAGAGAGCGCGAGAGAGCCGCAAGCAAGCAAGAGACGCTGACAGTCGACCGAGCCCAACTACCTTCCTGAGGGCGGGGTAGTCTGAAAGGCGCAGAACCTCCGTGAACTCCATGAAGCGGAAACTTCCATGGACTTCTTCCGCCGCACTGTTGCTGCCCTTGGAGGAACGAAGCCTGAGGCCGGAGAGCCGCACTTGACCGCACCTGATCGCACCTCGCGGTGCGTCTTGCAATCCTAGGATCGGAGCTGCTCCGTCTGCCTGGAAGAGAATCTGCCGGCGACGGCCTCGAGCAGAGAGCGGCTCCTCGGCTCAAAAGCGCAAAGCTGCTCGCGGCGAGGCCCAGAAGATGGCCATCACCCCCTGCGCACACGCCTTCTGCCGGGGGCCCAACCCTGACACAACACGGCAAAAGGGAAGCCCAAAAGCAAGTTGTGAGAGTCATGTGAGATCTGAGTGAGGGAACCTCACCATCTGATGTCTTGACCAAGGCATAAATTGCCTCCGCGAAGCAGTGGAGAAGTTTGGTAGGTGCAGCTTGTGCCGCTTGGTACAGGAAACGAAGCATCGCATTCCTTCATATCCTTCTATTATTGGTTTCCTCCACCCATGCATGTAGTGACCATACACCAGAGTGTGTCAGAGTCAATGTTGAAGGCTGTGCGCTCCTTTCAGGTCAACGGAGTCTGTCTTTGCGGGACGTGCAACCGTTGGTTGCAGAGTTAGAGGCTGCTGCTGCTCCACCAGCTGCAAGCGATGAGAGGGCTGCGACGCCGATGCCTCACACGGCACAAGGTGCGATGCTCAACCAATCGTAAGGATAGCTCGGGTGGCTGGAAGCCTGCACAGGCGTGCCGCTAGACAAGTACGGCACCAAGCTCGCATCCTTGGCACCGAGCTCAGCCGCTGATGACGCGGTTTTGTGACTCGCTGCGCGGCGCGTTGCACGATGTGTTGCGATCTAAGCGAGGCTCGGAAGTTATCCGAGCTCCGTGCGGAGGACTGCAGCGCCAAGGCCAGGGTGTGGCGCGAGATGAGAACGTCGGTCTGGACATCGATTCGAGGTCATCCTCTTCGTGCAGTTCGACGACCTAAAGCGCAAGGTCAGCTGTGGCTTTAAAGCCCTGTTTACGTGTGCTTGATGAAGCACCAAGCTTCATCAAGCATTGCCTTCTGCCATACTCCCACTGCGACGAGGTGTGCTCTGCACTGACAGAGTTCGGCATTCCCTGTGCGATGCTACAAGGAGGTGTGGGTGTGTTGGGCCCTGAGAGCCTATGACCTGTGACCACAGCTCATCCGGTGAATTCGGTGATGTCTTAGAAAAAGAAACAAAAAGCAAGCGAGGCGTGCCGGGATTATCCGCGACTGGCAAAGCAATCCCCAGTCGCGCACCTTCGTCCTGTTACTCTCCTTGGCGCAGAGTGCCTCAGGCCAGCTGGGACGAGAGCTCCATGATGCACTTCACTTTCCAGATGTCCCTTCCGTCAGGTACGAATTTGACGGCAGCCAGCCATGTGATTTTCTTGCATCCGATGCTGGCGCCAACGGCGGAGAAGGCTGTTGGCTACGAGATGCAGGTGCCGGTGGAAGACATGAACCTGTTGAATCGGTGCCTTGCGCATCGGCGGTCGCTTTGCTCCGCCAGGCCATCGGCCGAGCCCGGCGCCACGGGCAGCCGCGGGACACGGTGCACGTCTGGCCGGGAGCACAAGCGTGCTGTCGTCGGGGCCCCCATGCCGCCAAATGCCGGTTTCCAGGCGCTTCGTCACTGCCGACACAGTGGAGCAGACGATCACAGAGGAACATCAGGCCACCAGACTCCAGCACAAGATCTCAACCTGTATGCGTGTGCGTCATCCTTGTAACAAAGAGCTAGTAAACTGAAACCATGCAGAAGAAGGGGGTATTGCGGTCGCATCCTAGCCATGCCAACGAAGCTACGGATGTTGACTGGAAGAGTTCACAGACGTGTGAGCCTGTACCTGCATGAGAAACTGGCATGGGCGATTGATATGTCGCAGCTTGCAGTTTCGAGCTGTTTGTTGTCGTAGGTTGGTTGATACGGAAGTGTTGCAGTTGAAAGACAGTCTTGACATGTCAGCTGTGCAGTAGCTGTCAGCCTTGAGACCTGTAATCTAAACAATGGCAGATCAGCAGATCAGTACATCTAGACATAAATCGGAAGTGAGACAAACAAATCGAGCCACATCACCGGCGCCATCTCAGATCAAGAGATCTGATGCAAATGTGTGTGTGTGTGTCCCCGCTGATTGTCTTTCGCTGTGCAAGGGCACGCTGTGTTCCGTCAGGATTGTCTGAATTCTGCGGACAAATTCGTGCAACGGAGTCTTCACTAAGACAAAAACCGGGATAAGGCAGTGTGGAAGAAGGGTGAGGTTGTGTGCGAGCTCACGCCAGGGCGCCCTCTGGAGGTGCGAGCAGGCGCGCCAGCAAGAAGTCCCGGCACAGGCGCCAGAGGTGCCGGGAGAAGCTTGAGGAGGTGCCGAGATCTGCAAAGCAGAGCTTGGGCAGTTAATGCATCGGTGGATGGCTCTGCGCAGGGCCAGCAGGGCCGTGCGTCCTAGAATCCTAGAACGGGTGAACGGTGGCTGGGGTGTGGCGCCGGTCGAAACGCAGGATGCGCATCATGTCCACACCATCTAAAGCTCGAAGAGCTGGCTCTGTGCCGTTGGGAACTTTCGTCCGCTGCAGCGTTGCGGCTCTGGGCGTTAGAGCCGGTGACATGGAATCCACTCGGCTCGTGTCATGGAGGCCAGTCGGTCACGGACATGGTGGGACCCTACAGAACTGCGTTTATGGTGTGCAGGCGCCAGAGAAGTCGGAGCGGGAATCGCAGGAGCGTCCCGAACATCCGGAGCGTCGCCCAGGCAGAGTGTGGCCGCGTAGCAGCTTGAGAAACCTGCGGGTGTCTCCCTGAGGTCCGAGTGGTCCTCTGAGGGCCAAGGCAGAGTGCTGTGGGGGCCAGGGCAGGTCCCAACAGTCCCAAGGGGGCCGGGTTTATGCGACAAGGTTGTAGAGGCAGGAGGCCGCAACCTTCGACGTGTGAGCCTTTCTGCATGGGCCAAAAGGCAAAGACACGCCGGCAGTTGCTGGAGGCCGGCCTGCCATCCCTTGATCGATGTGATTATTTCGAGACTCCGTGAAGGCTTATGTGACGAGGGAAGACCAGCACCGCAAGAAGCACTACGACTTCTGCAGCAAGCAGGCCGCTGCAGACATTTGCAAGGTTGACGGGCTCCGTCCAAGCTCGAGGTGCTGTCGGTATACACCACATTTCCGAGACCATTCTTTTCGCGGGAGGACTTCCGCAGCCACCAGGTGCGGTGCAAGAGAGAGAGAGAGAGAGAGAGAGAGAGAGAGAGAGAGAGACCCCGTGCCCAAACGCCCGGCAAGCAA
>CAJNJA010036953.1:0-28827 GCA_905231915.1 Symbiodinium necroappetens
CGATCACATTACGCAGTCGCGCTTTCCCGTCGCAGTGGGATGTAGGACGAGTTCAAACAAAGGATGTAGGACGAAGTGTTTAAAGCATTACTTAGTAGTCAGGATTCGTAATGGTTGAGTTGGTGAACTTTGGAAGCTTTTTGCGTCTTAGACAGCGACCTTTCAATCTGAAACGCTCAACTTCTTTTAGTTTTGCGGATTAGATTGTACAAGCAAGGCTGTGCCATCATCGATGTGGACGGATGCCTAGGCCCGACTCTTGGCCAAGGCATTTCAGGAGGTTCTGTGACGACGTGACGGTGTCGTAAAGACGCCTAGCAGGGGTGGGGCGTTGGGGCGGCTCCCACAGCCCTCGTCGCTCACACTCTAAACAGCTGAACCCCAGATGCCCCCTAAGTCCAGAATCTCAGAAGCCCGAGAGACTCAGGAGACACATGGTCGAGATGGGCGTCAGCCTGGCCAGAGACAAGCTGGATGTCTTTAAACCCCGCTCGGCTGAAGAGGTTGTGAGCATGATCCAGGAGCCGTGGTTGTAAGCTTAAGGTTTAAGCTTCAGGTGGAGGATCGCCTCGGTCCTGGTAGAACCAATTGACCGGTCTAAGGCTAATTCAGGAGCCGCTGGTTCGGTTGTTCGTTCATGGCTTTCCGTTTAATCAAATTTGAAGGCTTCGGGGGAGCCATTAAGCCTAAGCCCGAAGAGCTAAACCTCTAACCCTCCCTGGCTTTTGAGCCTTTCGGGTGCTTGCACATTAGAAAAACGGGAGTTCAACCAAAAACAAACCCTACACCCCAAGCGAGGTAAGCGGCAAAAAAGCAGCATACATAAGCCTTAACACAAGAGTCCTTAGCCTTCAGCCCCCAGGATCTGACCAAGTCCAGATTCTTTGACCTTATTGTGTTGGATTCCTTGGCGTCTATGACCTGTGAAAGAGAGCTACGCTCTGACCTCAAGGACAGGGCTGGGATTTTTCAGTTTTTTCTTAGATCCGGGGCTTATGGGGTTCACAGGCATTTAATAGGGCTGTAAGGGCTTCAGTTGTTGTGTTTGGGGGCATGTGCGGTTTTCTGGGTGCAGGGGTTTGGTGTCGAGTGCCAGTGCTATTCTAACGGGTGTTTCTACTCATGGTGGCTGAAGCAAGCACAGTAGAGAAGCCACAGCAAGACTGGAAGGACGGAGATAATTTCGGTGCGAGTGACCTCACAAAGATTCTCTCCAAGTTCTTCCGACAGGACTCCATCAGACCAAAGCTTCTCACGGGCATGTTGTGCGGTCTTTGCGTTTGGGCTTCAGGGTCGTTCAGGGCACCAAGCGGTTTCCGTGCTTGAAGGGCTCTCAGTTTGGGGCTTTAGGATTGGGGTGTTTAGGTTCTGGCGCGCTGAGGGGAATTGAAAGGTTGAGGGTGCAGGGTGGTATAGGGCCAGGGTTTAGATCCACGCCCATTCGCGTCTGGTCCCTGTTGGCCCCAAGCCCCTTAAAGGCTAAAGTGTGAAAAAGCAGAAACTGCGGTAACCAGCAGCGATCTTGCCATGCCCGGTGGCTGTTCAGATGGAAGACTGTTGTCATCGCCTAAATTTCTTCGAAGCACCATGAAATAATCTACATCAACTCTTTTTCCCCGTCAGCTATGCTCTTAGATGGTGACTCTGACTATCGGAAAAAACGGCGTCCTAAAGGCTAAACTGCCCTTGATGAACACATCCCGCACTACCTCGAGAAGTATACCAGACGGTGGGAGTAAGGTGCATTCCTTCTTGGGGAAACCCTAAGCCTAAACTTCCCTAAAGAGAAGATCTCGTTCAGGTGGCCCCCATGCTGAGGCAGTGCCGCACGACCCTCCTTTGCCCCTTAGACCGGTCCTGATTTTGAGCTTAGGGCCCTTTAGGTTCAGGGTTTATGATTCGGGTCCAGCGTTTTGGATTCAGGGTCAAGGGGTGGTGCATTCGTGGTCCTTGGGCATTTTCGGCCCTGGCCACCTGTAGCCAGACCCGAAACACTAAACCCTCCCAAGACCCTGCATCCAAAACAAGCCTAAACGGTTTTGGAAAGGCTCCTGGGAAACGTTTGGACACCAGGGTGTGAAGTGATGTGACTGATGGTGTCGTCCCCTAGAACTTGAACCCGTAAGTATTGCGATAAACAGGAACCCAAAACCTGGCACCGTCAAACCTTCAACTGTAAAGCCCTAAACTCGAAATGCTGGACCTTAAACCTTCAATATCAAAGCCTGAACCCTAAACCGCAAACCATGCCAAAACCCTAGGGCCCAAAACTCAAACGTAGGTTCGAACTAGCCAGGCGGGAGGCAAAAACAAAAACTCACACCGGACACCCCTAAGCCGTTAAGCCCTGAACCTTCGACCTTACAGCCTATCGTCGCGCCCTCTCTGTCTTAAGCATCAGCTCGGAAACTCTTGGGTACGGGATGCTTCGACGTGAAAAATTGGAAATCAACAGGGAAGGAGAGTTTATGGTTCAGGGTAGTTTGAATCTTCAGAAGTTGCGGCTTCGGGAACGGGTTAAGGGTCAGGGAGGTGCAACGGGGTTAGAGAGCGGTGCATCGAAGTTTCCGCCAATTACAGTTCCCTTTCCTGAGAATACCTAGAAGATTGACCTTGCCGCTGAGGCTTTATACTGCAGGCCCTCTTCTAAGCAGCCGATTACCAATAAAACGGAGAAACTAAGCAGTGGGTATTTGCATCGAGAGTTAGTAAGAAAGACGCAGGGACCAGACTTAGAGCAACCACACCTCTAATGCAGGTGAACGGCTGTGGCCAGGCGACATGCGATGTCTACACATGCAATTCAGAGTGTTGTTAAGGATGGCGGTGCGCACTCAAAAAGCCTAGATACAAGCAGTGGTGCGAACTGCTCGGCAAAATATACCGGTCACCAAGTACAGTGTTGCAGTTACAACACTAGAAGCCTCACAGTGTGCACAGACGAAGTACGGATTTTTCATAGAGGTGGTAGTAAGAGCACCAGTGATCGGAGGCCATTGCATCGCACATCTGGTGGGAGCAATCATTGTCTTCATAGCGGCAGTAGCGACGATAGCAATGCCAGCACCAAGAGGAATAGCAGTAACGATAGTGAGGAAGGGCAGAAAAACCAGTGGTCATGTTAACCACACGCAGCAGACCCAGCAGCAGTAGAAGAGCAGTACGAGCAATAGTCACGTCATTCGTATATGTCTCTGAGAGCCTCCAGAACCACATCAGTCTCAACAATGGCAGCAAGTAGCTGCAGCAGAGGCAAGGCTCCTCATAGCTGGACCTGCTCGCCGCATGCTGCAGACCCGGGGCCCTATCGAACCCTAAACCTGAAATCCCAAGAGTCTATACTATAAAGACCAAAACACAGCCGGGTAGAAAGGCTTGAGCCCTAAAGTTCGAAACGCTCGAGGCCTTGATGAGGTTGATGGGCTGCAGCTTCCATGTATACCTCAAGTTGAAGCCTCACGTCCAAAGATCCGAGCAGTAAAGCTCCAAAGACGTGACCGCCCTAAACCCCAAAATTGGTCCAAGGTTTAGGATTACGGGTTTATGATCTAGACACCACAGATTCTAACCAACGCCCAAGGTACCAACCAGTTCCGAGGGGGATCCTTGTTGTTCGGCCCGGTGGAGGTAGTGCAGCGTTGAGCTTTGCTTGGATAGTCCAGAAGGTTTATATAGGGGTTTTAGGGTTTAGGGGTTTAGGGCACTCGTAGGGGGGTTTGGTAAAGTTTAGGTTTAAGATTCACTTCAAGGGTCAGGGCACCTGATCAGGCAAAGTTTGTGAGTAGAGTTATGTTGGATTTCTTTATAAACTTCTGCAGGATTTTCCCAGGGGTTTCCATCCGGTTTTGCAGAGGTTCTTGGGTAGCCGTGAGGTTAGAGTGTGGGCTTGGGGTCAGAAGTAACTACAGCTGTTGTTGTATTACTTAATCGCCTTATGAACTTACGAGTGTTGGTGTGTCACGATTCAGGATAAACGAGTTAAGTTTCGGTGCCTTGGAGTTTGCGGGGTGTGTGGTTTCGGAGCTACAGGATCTGGCCTTTCAGATTTTGAACCCCATTCCCACTGTCGCGGATTGAGCGTTCCTTTTGGCTTCAAATCGGCTTCGTTATGGAGTTCGGCATTATCGAACGGATTTTCCTGTAAGCAGTGGGGTGCAGGATCTTGGGGTTGAGGATTTCGAGTTCGGAGTTTAGGCTTTGGGGCTACGGTTTCCAGGACAGTAGAAGGGCGGGTTATGAAGTTTCAGGCTTGAGGCTTTGTTGGGGTTGGAGCAAGTGTGGTGAGACCGCGGGACATGTAAAGATGTTCCCCTTTATATTGCGAAGCTGCCGATGTGCCTGGGGGTTTTTTAGGGATTCCCATTCAACATTTCAGTGTTGTAGAATTTGTGGTTTTGGGGAGCTTTACATGATTGGGCTTGAGGCTTTGCGGTTGGTGATGCACATTCGTGATTCCTTGGGAGCAAGAGGGCTGCTCCTGGGCGCTCTTTCACTGCTTGGGACCTATGCTAGCATAATTTCTTGTTTGTAAAAAAAGCCTAACCTCTAAAGCAACTCTCGACTGTACCCGGCAATGCGGGCTCGTCCTAGCAAGGTGGGAGGCAAAAAAACAACCCGTGCAGTGCGACCGAGTCAGCGAAGCGGGTGGGAACAAAAACCCGAAACCTCGAACGACTCCCCAGCGGCTACATGCAGGTGCCCTTCGGTGGCCAGGCCCTAGGGAGGCGGTCATCCATCCGCCTGTGCCTGGGCGCATGTTCTGTCATTTGATTCCATAGGCTCTTGTTTGGGTGTTACAGGGGTTTCGTACTCTTCTGTAGGACGGGTTTCGGCATTTCTTTCCTAGAGGAATCCACGGCGACTCTTACGATGTCTATGAAGCTTATTGCTTTAGTTGCGTACTTCTACCACTGATCTGAAGAAGACTAGAAGCACTAGTGCATGTGCGACTGAGAACAGGCGAGTACTAGTTGCACGGGTGGCAGCAGAAGTGCTTCGTCGGCCGGAAATAGCAGCTGCAGAGTAGCTGAGTTTGAAGAAAGAGTGCTGCACAGCCAGAGGAGATTCCAGCTCGAATCGCTAACAGGCAATGGGCCACAAGGTTGCAGCAGCAATTCGAGTTGCTTTGACAAGGAAGTGATCTAAATGGAAGCATGTCATACTCGCTTCCCGTCAGGCGCACCATCGAGCCACAGATTCGGGAAATTGCCGGACGTGCACCCAGCCTCCAGTGTCAGGCACTTCGGCTGAGAACCTGCGATGTGTTCCCGAGTTGTCGAGACCTTCTTATGGTGCTTTTCGCGAATCCCGAATGCACTGCGCCTCAGCTGCCTCGCCTGGACGGTCTCCGAGAGTTGAAAGCGCACCAGGTGGAGATCATCAAGTTCGATGTGCCCGACCAAAGGCAGACGGCCACCAGCGTGGAGTTCGGGTTGGTCTTTGGCGAAGGCGCCCTGCTGGATCTGCTTGCTGGTTGGTGTGATGGCGGCAGTGAGTTTGTTCTTACTGGTCATGCTTTTGCTTCAGGAGTTGAAAATTCCCGAGCATCAGACCGCTGCAGCATGCTCTTTTCGTTGTTTGCTAGGTTTCGGTGAGACATGCCCCCGCAGACCTCCCTGATCTACTCCCAGCGGCGAACGACAAGTTTTTCTGAATCGGTGTCAGGTGCGAGTTGGGGCGGAAGCGCTTCGGATCTCAGCAGTGAGCACGATGTGCCGGAGCTATCTGTGTGAACACCTTGCGACCGCCTACTGATTACTCAAACCTTGCTCTGGTTGTTGAGGTCTCTTAGATTCGGATAAGCGGTTGAACACTATGTCCTGCCGCGGGATGTGCCACTCGTGCGCACATCAGCTCTGCAAGGCGTGCTTGTAATTCGCTCTCGATGCGCTTTAGTCTCCGAAGCTGCCGACGAGCCCCTGCCAATGTCAACGCCTGTTTGATTAGGGTTTGGGTTTCAGACTCAGTCAAGATGATTGCAGGTCGTGATCTGGCTAGACTTGAGTCCAGTAGCAAAGGAAGAGTTTGGCAAGGACATGGGTCTTGTGTGGGACTAGGCAAATTCCTCAAAACCTTCAGGAATGAGCCCAGAACCCTGGACTGGGACACTGTGAGGCAAAGCTAGCTAGACAGCCCCATGTTGTCGAATATAGCTTCAGTGAACATACGAGAAGAAGGTGAACGTGTTGGCATAGCAAGATGGCTGTGATTAAGAGTGAGCTGGACAGAAGAGAATCATATACCGACATGTAAATGAACATGTCGCTTAGGATATGCCATCTTCAAGTGTGAATATGGCTTAGAAATATGCTGGAATTTCGTGGCAGAGCGGCGGAGTGTTTAGAACATCAGGCGGCAATGTCGCGGACGTTGTGATATCATGGTATTGAGGATACAACAAAAAACTGTAGTAGGAAAGAAGATAGATGGAGAGTGGCATTGGATCTTGTATGGGGTGCTGTATTAGCCGAACCAGGTCACCGGCACGAAGTTTAGATTAGAGAGAGGTAACATGCTGATTCGGAATGACAAGAATAGAAGAACAAGAATGTAATTAAGCAATCCGCGAGTCAGACGAGACATTGATGAGGTAGTGAGGTGCCAGACAGTTATCCTGCTAGTGTCACGAAAACGACAATGAGGCAGCACCTCAGGACTGCCAAAGGACGAGACAACAGTAAATGTACCCGTGTCGCAGTGGAGAATTGGCAGAGGTTCAGACGCTGTGGCCAATGCTCAAAAATGGTGCACGAGCGTAGTTTGATAGTTGAGCTCAGAAACACCATATCAGACCATATCGTCAGTTTTAAGATGGTGCATGACCAGCGGAGGGACCCCAGCACGGTCGATTTCGGCTCTGCTGTGAACTCCCAAACACCAAAAATCCTAGGCAGAGTGATTGAGTTGAAGAGTCTGCAACTCAAATACTCCGACTTCCACTAACAAAGCCGTAATGCCACAATGCAAGGTGCGGCCCGAAGCAATCCGACTGAGCAACCACCGTCACCTACCCCAAATGCCTGCAAGACCACCCGAACCCCCCTAAGCCCTGTAAGAATCCGAGCGAGAGAGTCGAGATACTACTTTGGGGATCAGGGGGCATACGAAGTAGGTTTAGGAGCAAGGTTGCAAGTAGTGATCGGGATGGTCGCAGGGATCAGGCTTGGGCTCCTTATAACTTGAATCCCTGCACCAAGTACCCACTCGGTCCACTGATCCCCACGTTGAGTTTGACCGAAAAAAGCAGCCTTCGAGGCAGCTGAAGAAGCTCATGATGTCAAGAAAGAGGAGAAAGAAGATCGTGATGTGAAGGAGGAGCAGGAAGAAGGCCGATCCCGTTTTGGGGATGATGGGGGTGAGTGATTGGGAATCACGATTCTTCAGTGAGTTCACGTCCTTGGAATGCGTGTAGGCCAAGTAGTAGTCAGGGTCGAGGAAGTGGCTGAGGTCAGGCGGGCAGCGAGAACAGGGTCCTGAAATGAAGACAGCGGGTTCACACAGCCGGTTGCTAGCGCAAGTTTGGTGCAGTCAGGAGAAGTATATTTTGAGCTGCTCAGGCAGAGAGTTCTGTGTTGCTCAATGTTGCTTCAAGCAAGTGATTAGCGCAGCCCTGCAAAAGAGTGTAGCCATGGAGAGCAGGTTAACGTGCAAGGCAATGGTTGTGCTCTGTTGCATCAGCCTCATTGATTGCATCAACTTCACGATGCTCATTCCCTATGTGGATGAACTCGTGGCACATGTGCTTGACCGACCTCGAGGAGATCCCGGCATATCCATTTGGGTCTCTGCTTTGGTGGGATCCTATGCGCTCTGCGAGGTTCTCTTCAGCCCCATGTGGGGGATGCTGGCCGATCGGTTCGGCAGACGTCCAGTCTTGCTTGTTGGGCTTGCTGGATCCGCAGCGGCTTCGCTGTTAATGGGCCTTGCTGACAGCTATCCGGCTGCTCTGGCTGCCCGGCTCTTGGATGGTTTCTTCTGTGGCAATGAGTGCGTTGCGAACACTTACCTGGGCGAGCTGGTGGACAGCGAGAACGAGGCTCGAGCCTTCGGCATCCTGGGTGTTGTCTTCTCATTCGGCCTCTTCCTGGGTCCTGTGCTCGGTGGAGGTTTGGCACGCCCGGCAAGCTGGGAACCGCAGGTTTTTGCGGGAACGCTGTTTGAGCGCCACCCTTTCCTCCTTGCGAACTTGCTCTTTGCCTGCTTGGTGATAGCTGTGTTTCTTCTAGGTGCTGCCGCTCTGAAAGAGACCCGTGTGCATGAGCAAGCTTCAGGCTTGCTGCAAAACGATGAGGCAATAGACTTGCAGAGACGCCAAGCTCTTCTTCCCCGGGGCCGAAGACTTTGGCAGCTCTTGATTGCAAGCAGCCTTCTTTGCGGCTACATCGCGGCTCGGTTAAACAGCTTCATCCTCGTCTCCTCCCTACCGAGGACGTTGCATGGCCTCGGCATATCTTCGCAGGAATTTGCATGTGTTCAGGCCTGTGCTGCCTTCATGTTGGCCCTTAACCAGACGACTTGCTATGGCTGGCTGGTCAGAAAGGTCGGGAATCACGCTGGCTATTTCCTGGGGTTGCTGTGGACGATTGCCATCACCTTGCCCATGCCCTTCTACTGCACGGTTACCGAAACGAATCCGTCCAAGGTGTTGCGTTTGCTTCCCATCACAGGCTGGCAGGCGACGAGCCAGCTTGGATTTGGGATTGCTTTCCCTCTCTGCACCGAGGCAATTTCTTGAACATATTCTGAAAAAAGTAGTCCAAGTAGAGTACACTCCTAAGAAGGACTGCAAGTTATGCCCCCAAGAAACAGCCAAGGTACGGTTCTGGTGAATAAGGAGTGCACAGCTCGAAATCGTGCGGTTGTCAACGGGTGGTGCGGCTCTCTGAATGCCCTGGCACGTGGCTTAGGACCGGAGCTTGCCGGTGCCCTGGTACACCTGGGCTGCTCCCTAGAGACCCCGGATCTTCGTTTCGGACGGTACCTCCCGTTCTATGCCAATCTGGTTCCTGCCACCGTTGCTCGATCGGGTTTGGGAGAGTTTTGATGCCACACAACCAAGCTACTGCCTAGGCATGCTTTCTTCGAAGGCTAAAACCCCCGAACCCTTGGACCTCGCCTGCCATGTCTGCGTGAGCGCCGCAACTCTGCACCCTCAGGCCCTAATCTCCAGGCTTCAAACCAACAACGCGAAGCTCGAAACTCGTAGCGTGTTAGCAACCAGGTCAGTGCTATCCTGGTCCTCCATCAACGACCTCGAAGCCGAGATTCCGATGGAAACACAGCATGTGAACTCGGGACACAACTATAAGAGCTTTCATAGAGCCTTTATAGGAGCTCGAACAGAAGCCTTCAGAAAGAATACAGAGCCATGATAAGAGACCTTTGTAGATCTTTGTAGAACCCTCACAAGTGAACCGGGGACGTGAAGCTCAAAGCTAGCCTTCAGTAGGGTTTGGGGTTTGGGCTTTGGGGTTTCGAGGTTTCGGGGTTTCGGGTTTGAGGGCGTAGTTGGTTTGGTGTTTCGGGTTTGGGGTAGATCCCCACGTGCGTGACTTGATGATGCTTGTGGCAAAAGAGCTATAGCTCTGTGGGCTTTGGCTTCCAGGGCACCCCTCAAAATGCCCAAAGTCGTGCACCCAGTGTGTTGAGGCTGAGGCCCACATGCTCCCAGGCACAAGGAAGTGCATGAGGAAGCAGGAAACATGTGCATCCACGTCAAACGGTCCGTTGAAGTCTTGCATCCATGCGCATGGTTTTTACTTGCAGTCGAGGGGCAAACTCCGCGATCAGAAACCCCTCGGCGCATCCTGGCTGCGGAGGGCTCTATCTGGGTCCTGGGGTCCGTACAATAAGGGACTTACTATTCGGAAAGGCTGGTAGTGTCCCTTATGTCTGGCATTCCCACCTCTGTTCGATATTTGCCTTGGGTTGACCGGGCTATTGCTTCGCTGCGTGACCTTACATCCTGAATAGTCAGAGCCGAAACCCTCAGCCATCAACGGCGACTGGTTCTTTCACTAGAGTCAGCTCGGCATCAGCGCTCCGTGAAAACGACCCCCACATTCCCAACACACCGGACATGCCAGAAATTCAGCCAAAGGCACATGTTGTCGTACCGGTGCATTATGGCGCAAACAATGACCAACAACGCACGCAGCCCCAAGCTAGATATGCAGAAGCGCTAGATCGGCTGGAGACAGTTGAGAGATTCGGAGATTATGCTTGCGCTTCCCGCATGCAGCCTGGCAGCGTTCACGGCTCGAAGCTGCATGCATTGTCAGTTGTGTTGACAGTCTGAAGCGACTTGGCTGTCCTTGCCTGTCAATCTCGGACACGTCGAACCTGGTTTCCGTATTCACGATCGAACAACCTGGAGCTAGGTACTGACTACAGTTGACCACCATGGTCTTGCTGAACTGGTTTTTCTTCCAAATGGATCTGAATTAACTGCTAGACGGTCTAGGTCCTAGACAGGCAGATGCTCAATGATACCGAGCTGCGCTAAAACAAGAACTCATGAACGTCCCAAGCATAGCCGATCCAGTGTAAGAGGCAAGAGGTCGGGGCCCTGCGATCATGGCTCCGGCGCAGAAGAGGCTCACATGCAAAGCCATGGCGGTGCTGTGCTCCATCAGCCTGATTGACTGCATCAATGCTACCATGCTAAACCCCTACGTGGACGAGTTTGTGGCCCATCTCCTTAACAAGCGGCGTGGTGACCCTGGTATATCGATTTGGGTCTCTGTCATGGTGGGTTCCTACTCTTTGTGTGAGGTACTCTTCAGCCCCATGTGGGGCATGCTGGCTGAGCGGTTTGGCCGTCGGCCCATACTGCTGTTGGGCTTAGCTGGCTCCGCTGTGGCTCCTGTTCTTTTTGGTCTTGCGAACAGCTACCCCGCAGCGCTGGCTGCTCGACTTATTGACGGTTTCTTCTGCGGCAACGCATGCGTCGCACGGACATATCTTGGAGAATTGGTGGATGCCGAGAACGAAGCCCGGGCTTTTGGGCTCCTAGGCGTCGTGTTTTCACTGGGACTCTTCGTGGGTCCCATCCTGGGTGGAACCTTGGCGCATCCGGCAGACTGGGCCCCAGGTTGGTTCGATTCGACGATCTTTGAAGGCCATCCCTTCTTCCTTTCAAACCTGATTTTTGCTTGCTTGGTGGCCTGCATCTTCCTGCTGGGTGTGGTGGCATTGACAGAGACCCGGGGACCCAGGGAGCGCGAAGAGTCCTTCCTTGCATCTGCCGCCGAAGCCAGCCAGGCAAGGGAGCCGAATTCAGTAGGAAGCCGTCGGCTGTGGCATCTGCTGACTCTCAGCAGCATCCTCTACGGCTACGTCGCTGCCCGCTTGAACTCCTTCGTCCTCGTGTCGTCCTTGCCTCGGTGACTTGGTGGTCCTGAAGAGGTGTGCACAGTTTCGATGTTTGTCAGTAGTGTGAGATCATGTGAAGCTTTCTGGAAGCAGTGGGATGTGAAGAGCAGCCGAGGACTATGCATGGCCTCGATGTTTCCCCTCATCAGTTTGCGTATATTCAGACATTCGCTGCGCTCATGTTGGCGTTGAACCAGGCCTTCATTTTGAATCGTCGCTCATTCGCGCTGAATGCATACATCCAGCTCGTAGACCCCAATACCGAGATCCTAACATGTTGAGCCCTGAGCTAGGTGCCCGCACAACCCAAAGCCAGAGCGAGAAACCCTGAAAGGTGACCCAACCTGGACCTAAACCTTAAACCTGCGAGCGAAACCCTGAAGAGGTTACAATTTATCCCTGCCTGGTGAAGAGATGCGGGGCTCACACCAGCTGCGCCATTGGTCTGCTTTGGACGATCGTCCTCACGTTGCCAGTTCCTCTCCTTTTCATGAAGCTGGGCCTTTGTTGTTGGTAAAGAGCTCATCGTCCCAATAGAAATCTGCCACAGCATATGCCATATGCCCCAAGAGCTATTCCAACTATGAAGGTGTCCATGTTTTCTGGTAGGCATGTAGGTTCAATGTAGGGAGTATATATTATGTGCTACACATCCCCGCGGCCCGGTTGCAGCACAAGGATTCTGTAGGATTAGCACTACTTGTCACTTAGATTGATGTTAGCTTCCGGTATATCGTTCATGCTCGAAGGCTTGTCCTAAAGCTTGTCAAACCGCCTGTTATAAGAGCTCAGCCGTCTCTTGCGCTGGTTTAAGATTGCCTTTAGGGTTACGGCTTCGGGCTTAGGGCACCTGTCAAGGTCTGTCGCCGGCCTGAAAACGTGTCGCATCTCCCGGTCCAAAAACTTTGTTATGGTTCTTTGTCATTGCCGGGTTTAGGGTTCAAGTTTAGAGTTCGCGGGATTGTTGAATTGCAACCTTCTTCGCAGAGCAAGTTGGTAGTTCTCTAATTAGGGCTCCCTATGACACGGAACAGAGACGGGACCCTCATGCTGGCAATCACACAGTCGCAGCTAGGACAGCCGATGTTGAACAAGCTGTCGCTTGGCGTTTGGTGCCTATCACTATCTGGCAGGGCCTGAACCAGCTTGGCTTTGGCACGGCCTTTCCGCTGATTGCCGTACTGCTGTAGCCTGGCCGCTTTTGCATTTTTTTCTTAAACTCTTGCGTGCTATGTTTGTCGCGGATGGTAAAATCAAGTTCCAAGAACTGTCAAGGAACAAGGAGTGCACAAGGCGCAATCGTTCTGTGGTCAATGGCTGGAGCAACTCATTGAATGCCCTGTCGCGTGGCTTGGGGCCCGTGTTGGCTGGTGCCTTGATGCACCTGGGCTGCTCACTGGAGACCGGACCAATCTTGGACAAAAGCTTTTGTTGATCGTGGAGACCCAAAACGTTAAGCCTAAATTCCCGAACCCGAAATCCTAGCTAAGTCACAAGCCAGCCCGAAGTGTTTAACTTAAATCTCTGGATTGTCGGCAAAGGAGTCAGGGGAGCTTCGTCTTGGACGATACCTTGCATTCTACGTCAACCTCCTGCCCGCATCCGTCTCTCACCTTCGATGTGGGCTTTTGCTTAGAAACAGTCGAGTTGAAGGTTCATTTAGGTTTCGGCCTTAGGGCAAACTTTAGCCCGGACCCCCCGCAGGGTACACTGGCGACAGTCATGCCATGGCCATAGTCCGTAGTGAAAGAATGCCGGCGAGGCGGCAGGAGCGGGACGAGACAGAGTATCGGCAACGGGTGACGGTGGTGGTGATGGTATTGGTATTCGCTGGCCGCAGTTCCTGTAGCTACTGCATGTTTTGTCTGCCCATATGTCACCACTTCTGCTGATGTTGTTCTTAATATTGAGATACGATCACAGCTCTCGATGACGATGCTGGTGACGATGGCGATGTCTCTGCAAGGATGAGCACCATGAAGACATTGAGATGAAACTGAAGTTCGTTTTTGTAAAGCAAGGTGATCGTGACAAGGGCGATGGAGTTGTGATGATGATGCCCATGGTAAGGGCTCGGCAGATGATTTAGATGATGTTCATGCCGGTGCCTATGCGGAGAGGCTGGTGATGCCTTCCATTGCTGCTGACGATGATGCGTGGCGTGGGCTAGCATGACGAGAACGCACGTCCGAGGTTGGCACCTACTTGGTGTTCCGCCAGCGACCGGCGGCTTCGTTGCAAACGGTTTCCGACACCTCCGCACCGGCGCAGGGGGGAGCTGCAGGCAGTGAGTCTGCATGTGAACTCCGAGATCAGCAGTAACCGGATATTGTCAGTTAAGATGCTTCTGCAAAGTGACTGTTTGGTGTGTTTCTGTGCTGCCGTTCCAGACGATGCTTACTACTCGTTCTCTTGCACCCGCGCAACCTCTGTTCGAAGAACGGGGTCCTTTCGCTGTTCCTGGCGACCCTCTTGGAACAGACCCCTCGTTTCCTTTTAATGCGCGCACTGTTTTTACAGACGGAGTGCTTTCGCTGTGCCTAGCGACACTGCCTGGAACGGATAGCTGGTTTCCGCTGTGAAATCCCACCGGTGGAGCCTGAACCCGCAATCCCGAAATCCCCAGAAGGAGGCCACCTTCGAGTACCTTAAAAGAGCTTCAGCCTCAGCCTGGGCCCTGCTCGGAAAAGGTGACAGAGCTGTGATGCAGACACACACAGATATCTATAGATATATATATATATATATCTATAGATCTATAGATCTACAGTCTATATCTATATCTGTCTATCTATATATATATATATATTTATATGGTCACCTCCCCATGATCCACCGGTCTCCTTTTTTGATATATATATATACACATGTATGTATGTATGTATGTATGTATGTATGTGTATATATATATATATGCATGCATTAGCATGAAGATACACATGCATTGATGGTGATCCTGAGGTCCTGCTTTAGGGCCTAACGCGGCCTAGAGCCATGTCCTTCTTCACCTAGGGCTAGGCTTGCAACGTGCCAAAGTGCCAGGCCAGGCTCTGAAAAGAGAGCGGGAAGACAGCGAAGGACTGCGCATTTGCAGTGGGCTGTTGCCCTCTCTGTAGTTTCGACTCGTTGTTTTTATGACTTTTTGGGTTGAGGGACAAATCTTGTCCAGGTTCGGGAAGGGTGGTCTAGAATCTGGGATCTTGCGCTCGGTTTGTGTCTATGCCTATGTCTCTGTAGTGATGTGAGGTATACGAGAGTGACTGCCAGTGATCGTGCATGTCTGCATCTTCCGTGTTCTGTCTGGCGCCCCGAAACCTTGAATCAGAAGCATTGACCCTCAGGCGGGTGGCCCTAAAGACGAAACTCCGGTCGTGCGGTTTGTGTTCAACAGAGATCTAAGCGGGACTGCCTCCTTCTGGAAAACAGGGACTCGCAACTTCGGATACTCTTCTGCAGTTGGACAAAGGCATCAAATCAAGAAAGCCACACCACTCGCCCCGCGAGTCTTCGGAGGAGCTGTGCCTCCGGCAACTCAGCCAGGAAGGGAGTCTTGAGAGGAGTTTTCTGCGGTTTGGGGCTTCGCAGAAAAGTAGAAACTTCAGGGTTTTGTTTGGGTTGTAGGGTTCGAAGTTCATGTTGGGGCTGAAAAAAAGTAGGTCCAGCACGAGGGAAAAGCTTGTCCTTTGACCTGAGCCTCGATATGACCCGCGGTTGTGGGCGATTTCCGGGCTTTGGGCTTCGGTTTCTTGGGGCTTTCGAGCCAAACTCCCAACCCTCGGAGATTTAAACAGGCACCCGGACTTGGAGAATCAGGAAGGGAGCTTCCAGATCCCCACTTTGAATGCGAGGTTTCTATCTCGATGTATGCCGAGGGGACATGGATAGGTCAAGTGAATCATCTCGACCCCCAAGGTCTTCATTCACATACCTTGCGCAGATTGATTTTTTTCTGACCACTCCAGACGAGATCTGCGAGCTTGTTGCGTAAGGTTGGGCAAATCAGAGCACTCATCCCCACACATGTGACGTACGAGCCTGATCAAAAAAGCCTATGCAACAAAAAACGCATTCAACATCAACATCATCATCATCATCATCGGGTCATAGATGTCAAGACTTTTGCTAATATCTGGCTTTCCCAGCCAGACTCCTACTCCAAACCCTGACCCCTAAGCCCAAAGCTCCAAACTTGAAGCCTTGAACTTAAGGACTTACAGCCTGAACTAACCCATGAACCACGGTAAACAATTAGAACTCTACACGCCCCTATCCGAGGCCGAACGTGAGGAGGATGCGAGCAGCAAGCGACAGAAGACATGATCGATGCCTCAAAAAAGATGGCGGGCGTTGTGGGAGTCACGGGGCTGTGTTGGGGTTGGTCGGACTCTAGGGTTTCAGGGTGATGGAGCCCCTGGTGGAAACAGAGTGGGGGGGGGGGGGGTTTGGGGGTGCAGGCAATGGCCCTTGGCTGAATCCAAGTCTACTATTTTCGGGCCTCCATGTTCGAACTAGGGGGTGGGCTACAGCCTCCTAATTCGGAGGAAGATTTGGGGCTGCGGGCTAAGCCCTCCAGCCCCTGAGCCCAAAGCACGCTCAACTCTCAAAAACATCGACCCCCCAAAAAGAAACCAACCCAGACGCAACACAAGCAAGCCCAAAAGAGGCCCATGCAACCCGATATCCCCCTAAGAAACCGCGTGAGAGCACAGAACTACACAGAAACACAAAAAGCCCCCAAGGCCGATCCCCTGGACCCCGCCCTCCTGGATCGCTTCGCCGTGCAGCTGCGGCTGGAGGGCGCTCTCCGATCCCCGGTTCAAAGACATGCTTATTGTTGTCATGGTTTCCATGAGATATCCCGCAGATCCCTATCACAAGTTTGATGCATAAGGATTATGATGCCCACCCGAAATGGCCCACAACTAAGTCGGCAAGCAGTGGAAGGAGGCTGGCCAGATCATGGGCTTGGCCCTCAGCGTAATAGGAAATTGCGTGAGCAAGGGTACAGAAATATCCATACTTCAGAGAGCCACTCTTTTGCACACCTTGTGCAGCTATGGCTTAGTACAGCCCCAAACCGTGCCGTACTCATCTAGCGCAGACCCGAGACCCCCAAAACCCTGATTCTCTAAACTTTAACCCGCTACATGATGCCTTTGCTCCTGCTGACGGTTCCATGTTACAGCGGTCAACAGCTCAGGTTTCAGGTGGTACGATTTAAACGTATTTCCGTGACATTATTTGGACAATATCGGTGCCTAGGTTTTAGGGATGTGTAGGGTTCCAGGTCCAGGGTCCCAATACAGAGCACAGCAAAAGCCGAGTCCGATTGTTTAGGCTCGGCCGTGCGTACGAAAAGCTGAAACAGGCAAGGAACCCTGTACAGGCCATCACCGCAGGCCTATGCTGGTATGCCCCCAAAAAAACCTGAGACGCAATCACAAGCCCAAACTAGATTCCTGTCCTGCTAGGGAGTAGGTGCCCATAGATGAAGTAGCATCAACATGGAGCACAGCTGGTAGTTTTGACGATCGGGGCTTTGGTCTTTCGGTGGTAGGCGAGTGTTGTAGCATCCTTGGTATGGCGACCCAGAAGAAGAGACCTCCGGGTTTCGACTACCCGGGAAGGTCTGGAGGCCAGTGAACCCCGGAAGCGGATGCTTCTTCCGGCTTTGCAAGAAGGCAGTCCTGGTCAGGAATTCAGGGTTCAGATGGGTTCAGGGGGTTTCCGAAATTTACCGTTTCAGAGGATGGGGAAAAAGAGATGGTTTCAGAGCATGGGGCTTTGGTGTAAGCGGCTTACGTCCCAGTCGTGCAAGCCCATCAACAGAACCCACCCATCAATGAATCCAATCACAAAGGCATAGTTGCACGCCTTTCCGAGTCTAACTCAGAGGCGGAATAAGAGTAGATTGCACCTTTATATTTTCCTCTGGTGGAGCCCACTTCATCTTGAAGCTCGATGCTGTGCTCAGAGACCTCCCCGGCGCCGCCAAACCCCAGAACCCCGCGTCCTGAAGCCAAAAACGCGAAGACCGGGAGCCCAAGGCGCCGGACCTTCCCAGTCCTAAGTTTACGAAAGCCCCAAGCCCTTCCCTTGAGGGTGGAATTTGGGAGTTTGCGGCTTTAGGGTATGTGCGATGTCGGTGGTTGGGTTGAAGCGTTTAGGGTTCGGGGGCACATACCCAACAAGCCCGCTGCAAAGAAGGAGGCATGCGCCCCAGCTCCTAGACGGGTTTAGGGATATTCGCAAACACGGCGCGAGAAGCAAGAATACCGACAGTCATCATAGTGCTGATGGCTGCTGCAATGCTGAACTGAACATGCGGCTGGTCGGGCCGATACTTGAGTAGTTGTGACATCACTCTTATGTTTCGTTTGCATCCGTAATTGCAACGATTTGTCTTATCATGATCTTGGTTGTTTGGATTCCTTTGTGCATGACTACCGAAGCGCCTGTCATCGTGTTGGTGGTTGTACTTGGTGAGCCCTGGGCTTTCAGCCTCGAGCTGAGTACTCTAAGCCTTATGGGGTCCTCGACAGTTCTGTCGTTCTGACATCCTGTAAAGAGCGGTTTAGGATGAGGCTCTTCTCGACGATCCTTTAAGATTCAAGATGAAAGTTTTCTTCCACGCACCTTTTCGCTTCGCGAGGCAGCCTGGACTTAAATTCGATCGCGGTCCCACCCGAGATGCGGCGCTTGCTTCTGCGACTGGTGCCGGCACTCAGCTCGTGCTAGTCAGCCAATAGCTTCTGCTAGTCTTGCTGACGCGACAACAACACGTCCCAATCACGACAACAACAACAACAAGACCATCCAAACTTCTCAGCCCTGTGGAATCTTCTATGATTAAGAAGACAAACTTTGAAGCTCCGAGGGGTGGAATTTTCTTGTCCTGTTCCCGACCCACCAACCTCGCAACCCACACAACTTCTGGGAACGAGGTTGCTCCTTTTCGTCTAGCAAAGGAAACTTGTTCTGGTGCCCGTCAGAACCTATACAACTTTTGGGGTCGATCACCTTCGTTTGCCGCACTCTGTGTGCGCATATTGTTGGAAGGCATGGCAGCCGACACTTCTTACATTCGCATGCTTCAATGGCGTTTCCGTTATGGTGAAAGGGGAGCAAAAAGCGCAAACAACTCGATGTTTCTGCGGGGCGCGAGTTGCTCAAAGTAAGAGTGAACTGTAATGGCTTGACGTGTTGGAGGATTAAGGGCAGATTGATGTGTTCTTTCACCCTGTTTCACCCCGGAAGCAGAAGTCCGTCTGACTGAACAACTCTTTTTGGCAGAACCTCGTCTTCATACCGCTGGCTGCTAGTTATCATGGTATGGATGCACTGATGTTTTTTTGATCATGGTTTGGGCATGGATGCATTGGCCAATGGATGGGCTGACAGCATGGACGTTATCATGGTTTGGGCATGGATGCAGACCTGAGCGACAGAGAGAGTGCAGCAAACGAGGGTGATGGAGCCAACTTTTAGTTTGCTGTTGCGAGCCCTCTCGCCGGAAGCGAGGTTGCTGATTTGGTCGTGCAGAAGAAACAATTCTGGTGCCCGGTGTGTTGTCGGCGCCCCCCTCCTTGTTTCTAGTCTCGTAGAAGAAACAGGAGCAAATTCTGGTGCCCTTCGTGTTGTTTTGAGACAACCCAAAGTGCGTGCCTCGTGTCTCATAGTTTTACTGCAAGTGACAGCTCGACCACCCGCAACAACGACCGCATGTAATAACACTGACGTTGGTGGGCGATGTTACTGCACGTACTGATGTGTCTTGCCAGGAAGCCTCCTCAGATGTGTTTAGGGAGGTCAGCGTTTTCGGGGTTCAGTGAGTTGTTGGTTCATCACCCAAGCCGGTCTCAGTTCGTAATCTGGCCCGTGCATCATAGACCCTAGACCGCACATGAGCTGGTGAAAGCCCGAAAGCATTTCAGCCAAGTCTGTCAGCCGAAACCATGAATCCAAAAGTCGACGCAGCTCAAGGCTCTGAACCCCCAGTCTGTCATGCTGAATCTCAAACCCTAAACCTGCAGCCCTCGCCCCACACGCTTTTCCTCGATTTCGGAGCAATGGGCTTGTGGACAGGTGCAGGCCCTCGTGGCCGAGTGTCGCAGGACAGGATGAGGGTTCGGGGTGTCGGGGTGGCGCCGAGTTGAGGGTTCCGGTGGGGTTTTTGGTTCAAGGAAGCTTTAAGTTCAGAGTTTGCGGTCAGAGATTTGGATTGGGGATATAGGTGTTTTGAGGGTCGAGGTTTGGCGGGCTGTAGCTTAACGGTTGAGGTTCGGGGTTCTTGCGCGAGGGCGCAGCAGAAAGTTCTCATTTCAAGGTGCGGACAACGGGTCCCAAAGCCTGGGACTACCCGCAAAAATCACCCTAACCATAAGCCTTGCCTGCCCTGTGTGAGACCGGGAGTCGAAACCCAAAAGCTTAAAACCCTACCCTACCCTAATACCTTACATAAGCCCGAATGCGTCAATACCTGGTTCCGAATTCGTGATGGATTCCAGGCCAATCGAACGGAGCAGGCTGTCACGATATCCAGGCTGATAAAGCCTTCATGAACTCGAATTTGCTGACAAATCCGCCGCTAGTGAGGTTCCGTCGCATGATATTGTCAAGTATGCAATTGCTTTTCTGGAAGACTCGTGATACCGTCTCTGCAAGCAGCATCTTTCGCGTGGAATGGAAGATACAAGTTTTGGACTTTGCTAGTCATAGTACGGCGTTCTTGTATGTTGATGGCATGAAACCTCAGTTTAATCGTACATCTAACGACCCGGCAATTAACAGCAGTCTCACTCCTGATTATAAATAAAAACCACTGCAACAGGAGCTCTTGATTTATTCTTTCCCAAATTCCCACAGCCTGCCGGGAACTCTTGGGGGCAGGTCGGGGCACCGCCAATTCGAGTTGTCAAGAGCTCAGATCTTCTACCATGGAGGCTTTCCCAGAGCTGCCGGCTGTGTCTAGCCCCGTTGCTCAACACGGGGCTCATACAGGGGCTTTAGTCCTCTCAGGTTCGGAGCAGGGTTTCAGCAGGAGGGCCCATCTCCAGGTTTTTATATGATCGGGT
Organism: Symbiodinium necroappetens; assembly: GCA_905231915.1. Lineage (NCBI taxonomy): Eukaryota > Dinophyceae > Suessiales > Symbiodiniaceae > Symbiodinium > Symbiodinium necroappetens. The sequence continues at coordinate 20,448 of CAJNJA010036953.1, forward strand.
TACGTAATGCTTGGGAAAGGCGGAAGGGGCCAGTGCAGCGGAAGCGCAAACCGTGTTCAACTGCTCCAGCTGTGTCCGAGGCAGCCCTGTCATCATGGGTGCACGCAGATGACCCGTCACTGTGACTTTTCATGCTACCACGTGCCATGCATATTGGTTTTGCATCGCCGTATTTCGCAATCGTAGTTTGATGTAGGTATAGGCATTCCCAGTAAACGGCCAGCATCATCCCTGGTCTCATTGTAAGAGTGTGTGCACCAACTTCAAGTTCCAAAAGCTGAGCTCTAAACCCTCAAGGGGGCGTGCGAGTGGCACTTTGAAACTGCACAAACCCTAAACTCTTACACTACAGAATTCATTACAGTATTCATGATGACTGGCGCCATGGACCATCCTGCAAGATGGAACATAAGCTGGGGATTTGGTGCATGATTGGTGCATGCTTTATGGATGAGGTTCTGCATGTATTTTACAGTGCATAAGGGAACGTTTGTCTACGAATTGGTGAATTTGATGCCTGCATGGTGAGACACTGCATGTTTTTGACTCTGCGTGGATGAGACGCTGCAAGTATACGGAGTCTGAATGCTTTGCTGCATGGACATGAGACGGGAGGACATGACGATGTTCTCACTACGACACTGCATGACGACATACGACATGCTTGAGCACTACGTTTTCCTTTTCTGTGACACCTGCATGAGAGCAATGCGCGAAGTGTGAATTGAATGGGTGATCCGAGACGCTGTTTGATACATTGGTTCAAAGTAACCGCTGTAGCAAGGGAGATAATATCGGCCATTTTGAAACAGGGAAGGCCCAGCTTTATACTGTGGACCAAATGAGGGATCAATGTACCTCGCGTCTGTCCTGGCGAACTTCGGGCCCTGCAAGGAAGCGGGGGCGTCGTTCTGCGATGTTACAGTAGCAAGCGCGGACCTTCATCAGCCATGCCAGCCTTGTGCGAGTGTGTGAGTCGAAACTCTTAGGTTCAGCAAAAAGGGCCGGGTTCTTAGGCTCAGTGTTTCGGGTTTAGTTTGTAGGAATGTGCCCCAAGACAAAAAAAGGGTCTAGTGTATCGAGGCCCCTAGCTTCAAGTCTCAGCGTGGTGGTGCACGGAGGTCCGACCGGACCTTTCTGGTCAAAGCGATCCGAGCGGGGAGCCTAAGAAGCCCGAGGCTAACCATCTTTCCCTTTTTTAGAGGGTCTTGTGGGGTGTTGTACAAAAGGAAAGGTTGAAACGACAGGAAGGGGCGCGACGCGAAACTTACCACCCCGAATCTCTGCCTAAACCGTAAAACCCCAAATGCCCTAAAAGTCCTAATAGCCCCTAGCAGCCCTAAACCGGTTAGGACCTTTCGGTTCAGAGAGGTAGTTTCGGTGCTTCTGGGCCGAGTGCTTTTGGTTCGGTTTAGGTCATGTTGAGGGGAGGGTGCAGCCAGAGCATCTGACGAAATAGTTCCTACCGCAGTCCAGCACATCTGCCCTCGCACGGGTCTTCGGCACAATCAGTACGGAGGTTACCAGGGTTTGCCATGCACTTGTGAGGTGCTCCGGGCAAGTGCCAGAGCCCAAGATTCGTTCAGCTCAGCCTTAGCGTTCCCGACAGTAGGTTTGCTGTTGGGCTTTACATGATGACTGCTTGGCTGCCTTGTCGAGACATGTGCAGCAAGCAAAGCTGAGCACTGTCAATCCCGGAGCCCCAAAAACAAACCTTGCACACCTTGTGCTCGTAAGCTCCTATAATTCTCAAGAGATAATGTATGTGCGTGCGTGCATGTGTGTAGAGTATATACACGCGCATATACGCACAGCAAGGCAAGAACACACAGACATGTCTCTTGCACTCGCGCTTTCTCCGGCGCTCTCTCTCTCTCTCTCATATGTATTGTTTATGTTTATACAATACAGGTGAGTATGAATGAGCGAGTGTAGGGATATAATATAATATGAGCACCTCACGCCCCGAGGGGCTCGGGAGCTCTATGGCCCCAAGCTGTAGAGTGCTATAGTTGTGGTGGCCCGAAGCGAAGTTCGTTGAAGCCCTTAAAGCCTGCCCTATAAATCCCTACGAACGGATGAAAGTCCAGAGAGCCTTACACGCCCCTATAAAAGTTGGAGCTTTATTATACCTGTAAGTAGTCATAGCACAAGAAAAGCCAGCTACAAGCCTAGGTGTAGTTCTGCCAGAACCCCTTTCAAGACTATAGTTTATGGCAAAACCCTCGAGTATTGCAGAAGAAGCCGAACACAAGTTTCAGTTTCCTTGACAAGAAGCCGACCTGCCGAGGCCCTAGCACGGGGCCGGGCCCTCAGCTCGTGTTTTTGTTGCTCCAATCAAAATGTTTGCGGGTTTTGCTACAAGGGTTGCAATGGGGTTCTAGAAGGGCGTAGGGGGGTTGGGTTGTAGGATTCGGGTTTTTTAGGGTGTAGGGTTTCTGAACTCTTGCCACTTTCTAGACGGATTGTTGAACGGTTTCCGAGGGACGGTTCAACCATTGACTTTGCTCGTTGGGGTTGAGGTTTGGGATAGCTTGGAAGGAGGACAGCCAGGGATGCAGCTAGCAACTGCTAGTAGCAGGGATACTTGCAAGCCAGCTAGCAGAGAAAAAGATCGAGTGTGGGATAAAGGTAGGAGTGTTGGATTTGGGGTTTTGTGGTTCCAGGCTGATTGGATAGAGCGCGGGGTTCCAAAAAGGGCCTTAGGCCTTAAGGATTCAGGCTGCTCGCTGGGGGCTTTGAGAAAAGGGGGTTCGAAACCCTTCTTCCCCTTGCCTCTTTTCCATTCTCCAGAGCCAGAAGGAAAAGCCGCCTGCGAGCCACGGGACCTCTTCGCCCTCCGGTTTCTGACCACCTTCCGGCTTCCGTCTGGATCCCAGCTTCCGATGAACGAAATTGGGCAGAGCCGAAGCTAGGGAAGTCCAAGGAAGACGTAGAAGTCCCTAGGACCACCGGAAGTGCAAGACTTTAGAGCCCCAACCCACCCTATGTAATCCTTGTGACCTTTTAAAGCCCGAAGCCAAAGCCTACCCTGGTAGGAATCCCTTGAAGGAAGCTTGAAACACTGGACCCGAAGGGTTGGGTTTCGAGCTCCTGGAGTTCGTCAGGGGGGGTACACTGCCTGGGTATTTCTGTACGGGCCCTGCTGTGTCCGACCTAAACTACAATCCTTATAAATGGAAAGTTGTTTTTTGGATTTGTTTTTGGATTTTTTTGGATCATGGAGAGTTTGGATTTTTTTCCGACTTTTCAACAGACCTTGGGCTGATCCAGTAGGAAACAACCATGCTCAGGTTGACACGGCTTGCAAAAGGTTACGGTTAGCTTCAAGATGGTTGCAGAAGCTTCAGAGGCTTGCTTTTGTCCGAGCTGCTGCCAGCGTTTACAACGAGGGCACGGGGATGTTTCTACAATTTGCAAGTCTTCTCTGGAGCTCTTCCGTTGCTGAGAACGTTCTTACATGCTTTTGTCAGTGGTTCATGAGATCGTCGTTGCCTCAAGGCCTAAACCTGAAACGGCTAATGCTGCAAAAAACGGGCATGCTGCCTGCGCGTCACCTTCACACCCGACGTTCTCTCTTCGGAGATGGTGCTGTTTTCACGGCCCTCAACCGGAACGGCCGTTTCTCAGGCCAGAGGTGCATGCACGCATCGAGAAGATCATCGCGGGCGTCATCGAGGTCCTCGGAGCTGCTCCTGGGATTTCTGGTTTGTTGTCGGGTAAACAAGGAACTGCAAGAGGATCTTGTTTCTCATTCAACACCACATACAACTTCGGGATACTTCGGGCGTGTTTTTTTTACCAAGCGCCGAGATCATAGGCTGTGGGCCATGCGACGTTGAAGTTTCGATCTTCGGGCTTTTCTCATGCGCCGGTTACGCATAGTGGGGTCTCGGATTCAGCGTTGAGGGAATTGGGGTCTCCTATGTTGGCTCGGCCGAGCATCCAGATCTTCTGTGCTTCCTTAGTTGCGGCGTCTGAGTTTTGTTTCAAGTATGCCAGCCGAAAACAATTCGAAATTTCAGTTCCTAGCGCCCTAAAGATCCTGAGCACCCTCAGCCAACCAAGAGGTGCGCGTACGAGTGTGTTGTTAGCTTCCCTCTGTGACACGACACCTGCGATACTTTCGAATCCTGCCGTCAGCTAAATCGTGCTTCGCAGCCCGCAGCCACCACGACAACGACCATGACTCTTAAGTTAGTAGGACTGCGTTTGTCGCTGCCATGGTGATTGTGGTTGTTTTTGCGGTTGTGGTTGTGGTGATGGGTGTGGTTGTTGCTGTGTTAGTGGTTGTGTTTGTGGTGGTGGTTGTTGTTTTTGCCACTGCTACCACGGAACTGTTGCTCCTTCTCCGTCTTCTTGTGCAGGCGAGCTGGGAAGAACGCCCTGGCAAGGGAGACTGGGCCGTGCCAGGGCCTGCCTGGGCAAGATTGTCAGGTTGGAGGGCTTTGAGAAGTGGAAGGTTTCGGAGGACTGTTCAACAGGGTTCCTGGTCGTGGGCTGAGGATCGGGTTCTCCGCCGTATTGTCTGGGCCTGATATGCAGGGGCAAACACAGGGGCTTTGAAACTTCGGGGGTTGTTGCTGGTGGCTTGTGGGTGGGTTGGAGTGAGGCTATGGCTTTTGAGTGCTTGTGTTTCAAGGTTTTGGATGTGTACGGTAGACTCTGGCATCCAGGTGGTTGCATGTTCAATATGTGCATATCGATGTGCAGACGAAGTCTTCTTGCTCTTTTGTGTATGCCAACTAAGCAAACCCGGAGCCAGCCAAGCCGTGCAGGAGGCAACCAAAACATAAACCCCACTAGGCCCTAGGCCCCAGGCCCTCAGCCCTCCACCCGAAGCCTTGAACCCAAACCCTGTGGACCCTTGCCTGCCTGGTGCGAGAGTGAGAGTCGAAACCCAAATCCGTAGGAGGTAGCAAAAATCGCGAAACCGTCTCGTGCTGGCTCAAAGAGCTGTGCCTTGGACCGGGTTGCCGTCCCGAGAGAGGCATGCCCACCATGGCCACCAAACTGTCAGACATTCCTCAGGACGTTGCGGCCCTGGTGGCTGGACTTCATAAGGTGTGCAGACGGTTTGATTAGGATAACTTGTATATGGCGTCGTTGACTTTACAAAGCAGTGGCTGGCTTTCACATAGTGCCTAATGCTTTGTAATGAGGGTTGTGCCGTACGACAACCTCAGAACAGGAGTCCGAATCAAGCCAGAACCCCCCTCAAAGGCATGGATCTGCATTGAGCACCTTGCGCAATATGGCATTCACAACCTCGCATGTTGTTGTCTACTCGCATATTGTATTTTTTACTAGATTTCTGAGTAATGCCGGTGTTATAGCCATGTAATTCAGGGTTCTTATTCTATGGGAACGAATGCGCCAAGTAAGTAGATAAGCAAGAAAACGCGCAAGAGAGCAAACGGAGTAGATAAACGCCGGTCTACAAATACTTGTGCGTTTGCACGAATGCATGCGTGAGCAAACGCATCTGGATGCAGGGTCGCATGCCTGTATGTATGTTTGTGGTTCCGCATTCTGTGTACTCGTAGCTCCCGAGAATTGTCAAGTCCCTCCAACGTCCGTGTGCAAGGTGTGTCACTATCTGTGCCTGGGCCGAACTTTGCATTTCCTTTTACGCTGGATATGTTTGTTTTTGTTTAGGATTTGGAGAAAGGGGTCCTGTTCGGAAATGAGCAAATTGGTAGAAACGAAGGGTCTGCCTTCGCAGCTACAGGGTCTACCGCTCACCTCCGACCTCTAAGGTCCTACGCGTGGACACGTCTAGCCGTGTGCACAACTGATCTTGAAGCATCTTGAAGCCCTTGGATTAAACCCAAAACCCTAAAACCCCCCAACCGTAAAACCTCGAGCCCTAAAGCCGTGAGCTCCCTACAAATCGAGACGAGAAGTCTACCCAGCGCGGGAAGCCCGGCTCTCCAAATCGTTCCAGGAATCCCGAAGATGCTCTCCGGCTGTTGCCAGCAAGCCGCAACATTCAGAGCCTCTTGTCTAAGGGTTTAGGGTTCAGGCTCGAACCTCTGAGACGAGTTTGCAGCTTCGCATCAGGGTTGAGGGGTTGGCGTGAGGCGCGCCGAGGGGTTTAGAGTTTAGCGAAGGACGTGGTTCGCGTTGTGTCTCTGAGCTTTGCTAGCGGATTTATTCGCTCTGTGTGCAATGTGTTAGACAGTAACAGAAATAGCAGTCAAGTCTTCACTCGCATCTTTATGAACAGTGAAACGATCGAGATTTTTCAGAGTGCACTTGCAGGTAAGCATGCCCGAGGCGAACCCATTCGATGGGCTCAAGGTAAACCTTGCTGCAGCTTTCGGTTTAGAGTTTGCAGCACAACAGCACCGGGAGGCCCCCGCCGTGACCCGATGTGCTTAGGATCTTCTAGGGCATGGTGCCAAGCGTGCCAAACCTGTATAGAGCACTATGCTACTACAGTAGCACTAGCCCTCGCATCTTCCCAGAGCATGTGCTCGAGACAATGCGAAGACACACAAGCATGTCAGAGCAGGCATCACGCAGCAGCCGGATATTTGGCGATGCTTCTGTTACCTGCGCTGGGGCAGAGGCGGAGCCATCCTAAACGCGCATGATACGCGCATTTAGGGTGAAGTTTCGCGAACGTCGGAGCGGAGGATATTGATGGAACAGGGGTTCGCGGGTGTCTTTATGAGGTAGCCAGTACGACGAGAAAGAAGCCCTGCGTGCCTGGCTTCTTTGCGCTTTCTTTCCTGTCAGCTGGGTGTAGGGTCTTAGCGAAAAGGCTGGTTGTCTTGCTCAGACCCTCCAAAGCCCCGTTCGGAGGAGCCAACCTGCACCTGTATGACCACGCCAAAGATTGCCTTCGCGACCAGAACGGCTGGTTTCCATGGTACCACGGTTGCTGTTGAGGCTTGTGATAACAACCTGCAGCGGCCTGTAATTGTATCGATGAGGCACATGGAGAAGACAGTGTATGTACGCACGGCAGGGTAGGCAGGGCAGGGTAGGGTGAGGTAGCTTGGATGCATGCATTCATTTATGCATTTGCATGTATGCACATACTATCACATACTAGTATATGTACATACACCCGTCTGTACATGATCGTCATCCGTTCTTCCTTCATAGCCATTGCTATTGATGCGGCTATTGCCGCAGTGGTATTGAGTAATTGTCGTAGTAACATCAAGGCTACGACTAGCAATGGTCAGAATAGCACGAACAATGAGGATGTGGGTCATGACAACGATAAGTATAAGTTCTTTCTGCAGCTAGAATGACCTGAATAGCATCCTGAGTATGAGTCGTACGGTTAATATTCACCTTGGTACAGATATTGATGTTAATGCCCATGCTCAAGATCATGATTATCAGGCTGATGATTGCCACTAGTTGCCCGTGTCCCCGCCGATGTTATTGTTATTAGCCATGAAGCAAGCAGACTAAGTAATCAGACGTCGGGAGAGAAGCTTCTGGGCTCCGACATCTAAGGCAAGGAATGGTCCGGTCACCGCCGTTCTTCGAGGTGCGCCGCTTGAAGCCCCTTGACCATTGAATCACACTTTCCTTCGGTTTTGGGGTTCCTACGTTTTATAAATAGGAGTTTTTGTAGATACTATCGATTTTTTGAGTTCTTCTAGTTTAGTAGAGTTCGGACAGCTTCCACCTTTTGTTTCCTTGGTTGCATGGGAAGAAAGGACCCATCAACAGGGATGTGCATCCATGGATCTGCGACCTGGCACCTGTTTTGCTCTGGGGGTCCCGGCCACGGTGGGCTTGGGTTTGGGAGTTTTCAGTGTTGACGATCTAGTATCTTCTTGCTAAACCCTAAACGTTCAACTCTGAACCCTGGCAGAAATGGAGATTGTGGAAACCCTGTACAGCGTCCCCGCCCTCAAAATGCCAAGGCGAACCACCACGCAGGAGCTGGTGACGGTGAGCGAGGCTCTGAGGCGGCTTGCAGACATGAGAGTTCTTCTTTTTTTGTTGAGTGGGAGACTCCAACCCTTAGAAGCATGAAGTCAAAGGCTCAAAGACTCGAAAACCTTAAACCCACTCTTCAGGCTAGGTGGGCCGGAGTAGAGTTTGCAGGAAGTCGTAGCCGTCGTAGGCGAAGCAATGCCTTCGCCTTGCGAGACTAGGGACGACTTTTTCTCCAATACATCTTTGGTTTTTGTATTTCCCCTGATCCTTGTACTGAGGGCGCAAAAGCTCCAACCCCTCAAGCCCCATAGTCCTAGCAAGCTGAACCTCCACCACAGTGGAGACCTGAGGCCGGCTGGAGAGTTGGAATCAAATTCCCTGTTCAGGCTCTGAGTCGCTGCCCGCACGGCCACACGGCTTCCACAAAGGCTCTGAGTGCCCATGCGGGCGGGCAGCCCGCACGGCCACA
>CAJNJA010036964.1:0-28825 GCA_905231915.1 Symbiodinium necroappetens
TCGTCACCTGGGGGCCAGCCGACTATGGTGGCGACAGCAGTGCGGTACAGGAGCAGCTGCGAGATGTGCATCGGATCCAAGCAGCATCTCGCGCGTTTGCTGTAATCCGGAGTGATGGATCTGTCGTCACCTGGGGCAAGGCCACCTTAATTGGTGGCGACAGCAGTGCGGTACAGGAGCAGCTGCGAGATGTACAGCAGATCCAATCTTCTGAGGGTGCATTTGCTGCAATCCGGACTGATGGATCTGTGGTCACCTGGGGGCCAGCCGACTTTGGTGGCGACAGTAGTGCGGTACAGGAGCAGCTGCGAGATGTGCAGCAGATCCAAGCTTCTGGATATGCATTTGCTGCAATCCGGAGTGATGGATCTGTCGTCACCTGGGGGCTAGCCGACTGTGGTGGCGACAGCAGTGCGGTACAGGAGCAGCTGCGAGATGTACAGCAGATCCAAGCATCATCTCGCGCGTTTGCTGCAATCCGGAGTGATGGATCTGTCGTCACCTGGGGGCCAGATGGTGACGAAAGCAGCTCAGGATCCGCTGAGTGAGGTGTAGCAGACGTTCCAATCAAAAAGTGGGAAGCAGCTTGTGATCTCATGGCTTCCATGGGATGCTGTAGGTTTCAGTCAAAACATGGTCGTTTACATTGGCATGACCTATACATGTTAGCCTGTTTGCCTCTCAGCAATGCCGCACATTTTCAATAGTATTTGGCCATGCAGCCTTAAACCCCAAACCTTACACCCTTAATCCTAAATCCCAAACTCACAACCTGACGCTTTAAGGTTTATCGGGACGGAGCCTTACCTAGCTTAGTACAACCCGTCGACGCCCGTAAACCCCAAGCCCTTATCTTCAAAGCATCGACCCATGCTCTGAACCTCCTAGGTAGAATTAGGGAGACCCCTTAAAGGGGACCCTTCTTAAGCCTACTTCAGGCTCTCTTTAAAAGGGACCCTTGTTGAGAGGGTCTCTATCCCCAAGGGTCCCCCTAATCCTAACTCCTAAATACCCAAGGGGCCCTCTAATAGAGACCTAATTGTCCTTAATAGTGGGTATTTGGGGGTATGAAAGAGGGTAGGATTTAGGGTTTAGGGTTTAGGGTCGCGTTTAGGGTTTAGGGTTTAGGGAGGGGGGGGGGGGCCTAGGATAGCTTTAAACCTTCAATCAATTCGCAAGGCGGCCGAAAAGAATTCCATTGGAAGCCCCCAGTTTAGGCGTTTAGGGTTTTGGGGTTTAGGAGTTCTGAGTTTAGGGAGTTTTTAGGGGTTTGGGAGTTTCGGGTTTAGGGTTTAGGGTGTTCCTCTTACTGATATCGGAACTTCCAAGAAGAAGTGGGTTCAATTCCGATCGTTAGAAGTCCTGTACATCCCTAAAGCCCAACAGCGTGTAAACCCCTCCGCCTGAAGCTACCCCAATCCTATTCCCGAGCATTCTTGATTCTATATGTATACGATATTTTTTTCCCCGAAGCTCGACCAATTCTTAAGGCTTCTATACCAAAGTAGTTACCCTCAGAGAACCCTTTCAGAAACCCTATTCGAATTACGAAGGCCCCTGTACTAATGGGTTCGAGCCAGGTTCTTCTTGCACTCGATGACTCTGGCGCTGCCAGATCCTGTCTCAGCCCCATGTTCGGCGTCTTTGGCTTTTTCGGCTTCAGGTCCTTTAGGTTGTGATCAGGATTGGGGGTTTCAGGGTGAAGGGTTCAGGGAGTTCAGGGTGTAGGGCTTGGGGCCTTAGGGCTCAGGGTTTGGAGTTTCTAGGGTTTGAAACCCTAAACCCTAGACCGTTTATTTAATTGCGGATTCCGGGTTTTTAGGCCCTGGGGATTTGTGGCTTCTGGGCCCCGTGGTTTCGGGACACGAGGCTCCGGGGAGGGCTCTCAGAGCATTTTTTCTAAGGAGGAGTCCTTTCTTTGTCTAGGGTTTAGGGGTTTAGGGTTTAGAGGTTTAGGGGTTTAGGGGTTTGGGGTTTAGGGGTTTAGGGGTTTAGGGTTTAGGGTTTCTTTGTATTTCCAGTTTACCTAAGACACGGAAATCTCGGTTGACAGCTGCTCCTCATGCTGATAGTAGGCTTTCGAATTTCAGGCGGTTCCTTGAGAAGAGTTCCTGAATCATGCAGCACGATCGCTTATGCGCATATATATATATACATATATGTACATATATGTATATATATGTATATATATATATGATCAGGCATCCTGCTTGGGATGTTAGGGGGGGGCAAGGATTGTCTTGGCAAAGGGTGAATAATTCACCGCGTCGGCCGGAATCCTAAGCCCAAAATCGGTCCAAATCCATAAACTGCACTCCAGTAGAAGGCACCCGGGTGCCTTGAGCCTTGAACCGCGTTGCATTTTCGGGCTTGAGGTTCTGGTTTTAGGTTTGGGTGTCTGGAGTGCAGGATTGAGGTAACCCTAAACCCCAAACCCTAAACCCCTAAACCCTAAACCCTCCTGCAGGTGCCGCCCGAGCAGCAGGCTCAAGTGAAGAGCTTTGTCCTTTCTCTCCGCGAGGTACCTTTGCCTGGATTTAGGGTTTAGGGGTTTAGGGTTTAGGGGTTTAGGGGTTTAGGGGTTTAGGGTTCAGGGTTTCGAGTTCTGCAGTTTGGTATGTAACAGGGATCGTCGAGGAAGAGGCTCGTTACTGTGGGCACCCCACCCCCCGACCTAACCCCTTGACACACCTTAAAACCCCAAAGCCTCAAACCCATCGCACGGTTTAGGGGTTTAGGGTTTAGGGTTTAGGGTTAAGATTGCCCGCAACTTTAGACTCTAAACCGCAAAACTCCTAAACCCAACGCCCTGAACCCCCCCTTCCCCCAGTTGTGGACGGGCAGGTCCTCCCTTGCCACACCTGTGCGCACCACTGGAGGCAGCAGCTGGAGGAGGCCTCCATGGACCTTGTCCTAGAGGTTGACATAGGCTTTCAACATGGAGTTCATTATTGACGGATAAACGTAGAGTCGGTCGTTCTAGGCCTGGCTACGTTGGATAAAGACAGCCCCTTGACTTGGGGTTTAGGGTTTAGGGTCAAACCCTAAACCCTAAACCCTTAGGGTTTAGGGCGAGGAGTGTGGAGTTTCAGGGAGACTGGGGCTTGGAGTCGGACATAGGAGTTAGGGTTTAAGGTTTAGGGTTTAAGGCTTAGGGTTTAGGGTTTAGGGTTCAGGGTTAGGAAGTTCCATTCTCCAAGTTGCTCGGCGGATGCTTGGAGACGTGGTGGGGTCGAGGCTTCGTTTTTGTGCAAATGATCCTTCTATTCCGTGTCTTCAGGGTTGCAGGGTTTCGTGCGGTGGGCACCTGGGAAACTGTTTCTATAAGGCTCTTGGATACGGGTTTAGCTGTCTGGTTTGGGGTTTGTTCGCTATGGCTTCCTTCAAAAGGAAACCTTTCAATTATTCCTTAGAGCCCTCCACAGGATCCCCGAAACGATTTTATGGGGATCTCGGAAAACGGAGTTGCTGCTGTCCTTTGAAGGGGGAGTAAAAGGTTTATATCCCTCATGGCCCTGTTAAAGAGTGCCTACGCATACCCTAAACCCTAAATCCTGAACCCTAAAAAATAGGTACTTCGGTCAAGTACAACTCACTTGTTGCTTTCGGGCTCAGGTGTCTGTAAAGCTGAAGTGGTGCAACATACCCCAACCTTCATCAACTACAGTATATGGTAAGGATCAGTGCTCTATTTCGGTTCATTAGTATACAGTTTTCAGCAAATAGAAGGTCTGCGGCATTTCCTGTAGCGTCAGGATCAAGTTGTCGGATGTTCGGACGCATTATGAGATAGCTGCGAAAAGACGATAAGGGGATGCCCTAATCCCTGATCCCCAACCCTAAACCCCAAACCCTAAATCCTAAACCCCAAACCCTGAGCCCTAAACCCTAAAATCTTCCTCCCGGTCCACAAGGATCCCATAGAGCCGCACTTGTCGAACCGCACCGCGCTGGTGGATTGGATGATCGGCATGCACAATCAGGCATGGCTTGTATAGGGGTTTAGGGTTTAGGGTTTAAGGGTTTAGGGTTTAGGGTTTAGGGGTCGGTGGTCTTTTTACTTGTGGTTTCTGTGTTAAGGGGCTGTGTATCGGGATCCTTATTGCGATATCCCTGTCTCAGCCGTGGCGTTCTGTTGAGAGTCTACTGGAGAGACCCACCGCACCGAAAAATGCTACACAGGTAATTGTTCAAAGTTAACCGCTAAACCATAAATCCTAAACCCCTAAACCCTAAACCCTAAACCCCAAGCCCCACCAGCTGTAAGCACTGGGTGACGGCTGAGGTATGGAGATGACTTGAAGCTTAGGCGGAGGGAAGAGATCAGGGTTTAGGGGTTTTAGGGCTTAGGGGTCTTAGGGCTTAGGGGTTTAGGGGTTGAGGGTTTAGGGGTTTAGGGTTTTAGGGCTTAGGGGTTGGTTCAAGGCTTGGGGAGATCAGAATGGTTTCGGTGCGAAGTGGTTTGAGCAACGCAGGGTTTTGCAGAGCCTCGCATCCTGGGGTTCTTACGGGGTGAGCTTTACCCGAAACTCTGATTAAAAAGGGTTTAGGGTTTAGGGTCTAGGGCTGCTTGGTTTTTGTCTGTGTTTGTTTTTTTTTTTTTGTGTGTGTGTGTGTGTGTGTGTTCGGGTTTGGGCCCTCCTAAACCCTAAACCCTTCAGGAGCCTTGGGAAGTTATTTCGCTTCAAAACATCAGTTTACAGACTGGATGACGTAGAACGCCAAAGCCACAACAGCCCCGAAACTTAAAGCTCCAGAAAGCCCTAGGAAAGCCCTAAAGTGAAAGTTTCCCCAAGCTTCAAATCCTAAACCCCAAACTTCAAAATCCTCAACACTCAAACATACGAGCCCTGAACTCCGAATCACCCAAAGCGGCCCCCATCTTCTTGACTTGGGTTCATGGTTGAGGGATAGGGTTCAGAAGACTTACTTAGTAACAATATTCATGAGAGTCCCGAATATATGTGTGTGTATATATATATATTTATTTATTCATTTACTTACTTATTTAATCTATGTATTTATTATCTAATCTAAACTTGTTTATTTATTTATTTATTTGTTTATTTATGTGTTTATTATTTATTTATTTATTTATTCATTTATGTAGTTTAGTGTGCCCTAACACCCCATTCTAGCGATTGTTAACGCCGCGATGGCAGGGTTTGAAGATCAGCTTTCCGGGCCGGGAATCTCGAGAAGCTTTCTCTCCAAAGCCCTACCCTGGGCATCTCGATATCGGGGTAGGAACTAGAGTCTGGGGATGCAGGGACTATAGGGTATCTTTAGGGTTTAGGGTTAGGCTGCAAACTCCAGAAGTTCGCTCAGTATGGAATTGAGGGCTTAGGGGCTATATGTATGAGGTTGTAGGATCGTAAGGTTTAGGGTGCAGGGTTAAGGGGCTCGGGGTTCATGCTTCCGGACTGGAGTGGATTCAGGGCAATATCAAAACCCAATTCTCGAAACGACACGCAACCTCCTTCTGACCCCCCCCCACAGCCCTGAAAGTGGGCGCAGGTGAACAAGAGAAACGGACATCGCATCTTCACCAGAGAGGAGGCAAGGTTGGGTAACCCTGAAACCTGAACCCTGGGTGCGAGCTTCAAAACGCGGGCCTTTGAGGGAGGGAGGCCATGAAGTCTCGGAGGCTTGTTCGGTGGTATTTTTTGGTGAGTGAACTAGAACAGTATTACAATATGGGTATCAAAATGGAGGCTCCCAAGGTACCTTGTGGACCGAAGTAGTGCGGCAGAGGGTTTGAAAAATTAGGAATAAGCAGCATCCCTTGGAAGTCATTGTGCAACTGTGCTAGGCCCTGTCTTGCCAAGTCCTTCAGAGATTAGAAGAAGTGTATTAGCTTTTTATTTTCGGGTTTGTTGGATCGAGCCTGTCGATCCTGAATGCTTTGGGATGAAGGACTTGTTCTTGGCGAGCCTTGGGTGACAGCTCAAAGTTGTTATGGGGAGTGCTACATGTAAACTAAACTGCCGTGCAAATAGCGGTTCTGAAGAAAGAGGTGAGAAGGTGCGGCTTCTAGATGTAGATTCGACCAAAATTGATCGGCTGTGGCTTCCCCTTTAAACACCCTAAACCGTCAACCGGCCTAAACCCTACACCCTAAATCCTAAACTTCAAACCCTAAAACCTAAAACCCAAATCCCAAACCCGAGACCCTAAACCCCTAAACCCTAAGTCCTAAACCCTATCCTACTTAAAGGAGTCAGGGCTACCCAGGTTTCGGGCTCAAGGCCCCTCCGGGCTCCGGCTGTGCCCGGGGGGTATGTTTGTCCCAAGCAGAGGAGGAGCAGCTTCAGGCTGAACTGAGAGTTCTTGTGGTAGAAGACGGTTTAGGGTTTAAGGGGCTTGGGTTTTAGTGTTTCAGGGTTTAGGGTTTAAGGGTTTTAGGGTTTGGGGTTTAAGGACTAGAGTATACTATATATAGTAAGATGCAGGGCCTTGGGGTGTGGTATTGGAGAGTTAAGGAGGCCCCACCCACGTCCGGCGAAGGCTTTGGTCGAGTTCCAGCTCGCCTACGACAAGTTCGGACGCTGGGGAGGGTGCGGTGCTCGAGCGGCTTCTCCGTGTTATATGTTAAACCCCTATGCAGCATAAATTTCGCGGGCTGAACTACGGTTGATGATATAAATCCTGCATTGCCCATAGTAATTGAGGAATATACCATACTTCCCATAGTTTAGGGTCCTTATAATGGTAATGCAGGCTTTATATCATCAACAGTATGTAGTAGAGGTTTACCCTAAACCTACTAGTCTGCTTACGTTCGTTCTGAATGTAAAGGAAGCTCGGTCGACCCTGAGCCTCCCTGAAACCCTCTGACTTGTTAGGATTTAGGGTTTGGGGTTTAGGGGTTTAGGGGTTTAAGGTTTAGGGTTTAGGGGTTTAGGGTTTAGGGTTTAGGCGTTTTGGGTATCTGACAGCCTGAATCTTAAACCCCAAAGCCACCCTCAAACCCCTGCCTGGGCCTAAACCTGGGTTAGCAGTCGGAGTAACGCATGAGAATCTGCGAGAACCTCCCTTTACAGTCTCATAAACCCCATTCTAATCACGGAACTCTGCCCCCCCCCCCCAATTTCCGCAATCAAAGGGTCCAAGATATACTTTGAGGGGCTAAGTACCTACTATTTTGGTACTTGGACCCTTTGGGGCAATCAGGTTTCAAAGCGTGATCGGCGAGGAGCAGTCCAGAAAGCAGGGAACTCGGGGGGCTTTTGAAGGGCTGAGACCGTTGCGCTCAGGGTTTGGCTTTACTGTCTTGGCTGGTGCTCCAACGGCTTCAGAGAGGGGTTTAGGGGTTTAGGGCTTTTAGGGCTTTTGGGGTTTAGGGTTTACGCTTTAGGGTTTAGGGCATAGGGTTTTGGGTATAGGGTTTAGGGTTAAAAATTTGGGGCATAGGGTTTAGGTTTTGGGCATAGGGTTTTGGGTTTTCGGACATCGGGTTTAGGGTTTCGGGTGTTGGGCCTCGGTCTGCGGCCTTCTTTGCGGATGTTGGGGTTTAGAGGTTTGGGGTTTAGGGTTTAGAGTTTGGGGGTTTAGGGTTTAAGGTTTAGGGTTTAGGGCTGAGACCCTAAACCCTAAGCCCTAAACCTCGCAGAAGCCTAGACCCGACACCCTGGACAAGGCCTGAAGTCTAGACCCGGATCCAAAACCCGACAACGATGCATGATTTCCAGGGGAGAAGAGCCTAAAGTGCCCAAAAAAGTACATTTTAAAGGGTGCAAGGTCACGGAGTAGTTGTGAGTTAGTATTTGGGGCAGTATAATATGGTTATTACCTAAGAGTTTTTCTGAGACTCTGAAGGCTTCAGTACTTAAGCCCCAAAGCCCGAAGCCCTAAACCCTAAACCTTATACACCCTAAAAGATGAACCCTAAACCCTAAACCCTAAGCCCAAAAACCTTACTTGGGACGCAGATCCTCATAGAAGAGCTCTAAGTGAGGTCTTCGGCAGGGGCCATGTCTCTCGGCAGCGCCCTGCTTGTCAGAAGCCCAGCGGCCACCGGGGCTTTGGAGTCCTGTGCCTTAGGGTTGAGGGTTTTAGGGTATAGGGTTTAGGGTATAGGGTTTTGGGTGTTGGGTTTGTTTAGGGTTTAGGGTATAGGGTTAAGGGTTCTAGGGTATAGGGTTTCAGAAAGGGTTTCCATAGGGGCTTGCGTTTGTGCATGGACAGGTTTCTCGGTATCTCTTTGGCGGGCCTTTGGGGCTAAACCCTTATATACCCCTTATATAGTCTCATAAAGCCCCTATATAACCCCAAGGGTCCCTTTAAGGGTCTCTCCTTTAGTCCCTTGACTGGTGTAAAGCAATGCCACGGGGGTTGGAGATCTTACCTTTGAAAAGACTTTGAAAACTAAACGGGCCAAGATAGGGCCATTGACCCCTAAACCCTGAACCCTGATGTTGTCTTACAGGATCCCTAAACCCCAAACCCTAACAAAGCCCTAAACCCTGAACCCTAACGCTGTCTTACAAAACCCTAAACCCTAAACCCTAACGCTGTCTTACAAAACCCTAAACCCTAAACCCTAACGCTGTCTTACAAAACCCTAAACCCTAACGTTGTCTTACGAAACCCTAAACCCTAAACCCTCCCTTGAGTTGCATGCCTGCCGGGCCAGGGGGCCCAGCCCATGGGGCATTTCATACCGACCTGCTGGAAGGGAGAAAAATGGCCGATAAACAGAAACCCTAACGCTGTCTGGTCTTACAAAACCCTAAACCTTAAACCCTAATGTTGTCTTACATAGAAGCCCTTCAACTTCAGGCCCGGGATCTTGCTAAGGGGTTTAATTTAAACTACCATAATAAGGAAACCATATATTTTTTTACCATAGATCCCTATTATGGTAGCTTAAATTAAATCCCTTAACAAGAAGCCAGAAGCCCGGGAATGTCACAATGTGGGGCTGCGGGGCCGGCAGGGCTTTTGCCTTGGGTTTGCAGCGGCATGGGAAAAGGGAAGCCGTGCAATGTAGAGGTTGAACCATTAGTCACAGATTCCGTAGGGTTTAGAAGCCCACAAACCGTAATTTCTACAGCCCTAAACCCTAGCCCTAAACCCTAAACACCAAAGAAAGCCCTTAAGCCCGAAGCCCAAGGACCAAAGCCCTCAAACTGCAAGGCCGTGCTGCTGGCCGCCGCCTGGTGAGGAGGCCATCGTTCCGTTATCGGGTTTCTGGGCTAGGGGTTGCGGGGGTTTAGGGTTGAGGGTTGAGGGGTTTAGGGTTTAGGATTTCTGGGCTAGGGGTTTCTGGGCTAGGGGTTGGGGGTTGAGGGTTTAGGGTTTAGTGGTTAAAGGGTGTTGGGACCCTAAGCCCTAAACCCCTAGATTGAATCCTATTCAGAGGTGCTGAAGATATAAACTTCGGGGGTTTAGGTGGTGCTTCAGGGCTCACGCTTCGGGGGTTTGTGGTTCGTGGTGGCTCTAGATCGGGAATCGTGACTCAAACCTTTGGGCAACTTTGCTGGGCTCTTAACCCTAAGCCCTTACTTCTAAAACCCCAGACCCCTAACCCCAAACCTCATATAAACCCTTAAAACGAGCCACAAACCACATTCAAGATGACTCCCGTGAGCTCCGAGGCCAAGATGCTATGGAGCCCCTGTGGACCCTAAATGGCCCCCCCCCCCACACTATCCCCACAAAGTTGATGCCTAGCTGTTTGTGTGATACACCCCAAAACACAAAATCCTATAGAGCCCTAAACCCTAAACCCTAAGCCCTAAACCCTAAACCCAAAGCCCTAAACCCTAAAACCCCAACCCTAAACTGAAACTACATGAGGACCCCCAGCCCGACAGCCTAAGCTCCCTACTGTTTGGGGTGAGACAGGCATGATGCAAATGCAGTCAGGCCCAAAGGGCAGCACAAGAAGGAAGTCCGCTTGTCAGGCCCTAAACCCTAAACCCAAAACCCTAAACCCTAAACCCGCTCGACCCTAACGACCCGATTCTCTACAGCGATTCGGACCAGGAACCTGGGAAACCGTGTCAGGACCTGCATGGTGATTTGCCAGCCGCCCGCCTCAACGCCCTCATGGCCGAGAATGGTACGCTTCCCTCTGGGCCCACAGAACCCAGTCAACAACGGGGTGCGCAGGAGGAGCTGGCGTACTTGGCAAGCCTGCAAGAGGAGAGGACCTCAGGGCCTTTGACCCGGAAGCGAAGGTTGGCTGTCCTGGAACTGAGCTCGGGAAGTGGGGATGTGCCCCGAACGATCCTTAAGGTTCCGCTCAACGAGGGCACGGAGACGCAGGTCGTATTCACCGTTCGGCTGCAGACGGAGCAGGCGCTCAGCTCAGGGGAAGACAGTACGGTGGCAGCGGAGGTGCCGGCTTGCGCGGGGATCTTGGATGTCTCGGGGATTCCTCGAGCTGAGCACATGGAGATGCAGGCCCAGGAGGATAGCGAGGATTGGTCGGACTCGGCGATGGTTCGGCTGGGGATCCCGAAGACTTTCAGGCTACGGATTCGTGAAGCTTGCTCGTGATGGAGGTTGGTTGAGGGGCGATCCTGGATGTGTGAGTGTGTGTCAGTGCTGGGCTCGTAAGCGGCCCTCCCCTGATCCCCGGACCTTCTGATTGGAGCTCGGATGCTGGTGGTCGGAAAAAGGGGTTCTAAAAAAAAAACCCTAAACCCGTGACGAAAGCGAGCTTGAACTTCGTCTGCGGGAGAACGTCGCAGGCGACATCCTAGCGAAACATGCGCGGAACGGTTTAGGGTTTAGGGTTTACCGTACCTTAACCTACCAAAACCTACTTTTTTGGTGGGTTCTTATTATAAACCCTAATATGGAATTTATAGGGACCCTGGAAAAAAGTAGGTTTTGGTAGGTTAAGGTAGGGGTTTAGGGTCTCGGGTTTAGGCTCCAGCCGCAAGAGCCTGGAGCAGCGGAGGGAGGCAACACCCATCGAGACCGTTTACGGAAGCTTCGGTTTAGGTTTTAGGGTTTAGGGTTTAGGGTTTAGTAAAGTTTAGGGTTTAGGGTTTAGGTTTTAGGGTTTAGTAAAGTTTAGGGTTTAGGGTTTAGGTTTAAGGGAAATTCCAAGATGCCACAGCTTTATTATGGCACAGATCCTGATGTGGACCCCAAACGCAAGCAAATAGACAGGAAGTTCAAGACCAAGCATTTCTGCTACCAAACGAATTGCTGTGAGGAGAGCGATGGCGAAATGGAATCACGATCAAGTCTCCGACACAAGCTGTTGGATTGGGCCATTGGTTTGAGAGAAGATCTCCGATCCAAGTTGGAGCACGAGGCTGCAAAACTCGACAACCTTAAACCCTAAACCCTAAACCCAACCTTCCCGACGACAAGCTGGTTGCCTTACCCCAAAGCATTTTAGGCCGTGAGGATCTTATGGAGGTCCCTGGCGACGAGGAAAATAAAGTACGGTAACGTAGGGACCTTTATCGTTGCTTAGAATTGGGTTTGGGGCTTCGGATTTCTTAATACTATAAAAACTGCAGAAATGAGCCCGAACGAAGAAAATTGGTAATTGTCTAGGCTGTTGTATTCGTCGGACTAAGCGCTGTGACATGTCGTGAAGTGGTGAGCGCGGCCTGCAGGGTTTTGATTCAAACATTTAGGGTTTAGGGCATTGGTTGCAGGTTAAGGCGTCACGGCTTGCAACGGAGCCAGCAGTGTCCCCGAAGGATCACCAGATGTCTTGTACTTTGGACTCATGGTCATGCCGTTCGTGTCATTCCCATGGGAAGTTATTCGTTCAATTCCACCGAAGACCCTCGGAACGACACTCCCTGTTACTGCAGAAGCTTTACGCCCAATAACTGTTAATTCCGATAAGCTGCTTTCCACTTGAAGATGTCTTGGGCTCGCCAACGCAGCACTCAGAGTGGCAAACACTCATCGGTACGACCTACAACGATTTTCATTGTGCTCTACAAATCCATGCCAGCCTCCGTCAGGTTCGAAGAAGAGCACCTGCACACCAGTGAAGATGAGCGGCTCTTTCACCGATCATCTGGCAAAGAAGGGTCGGCCTTTCCCTGTATGCATGTGATGCTACTAGTAGGGTTGAAGACTGTTATTCAAGCTTACCTAGATGCGCCCCTGAGCGATTCGTCACGCAGAGCTTCTTAAGTGGAAGACCCTAAAAAAATCGGGGTCGGGGTAATTGGCAATAGAACAGACAGCAATAGAATACCATCCCCTTCTCGTTTCCTGTGGACCAACTACACTAGATTATCAACCCCCCCCGAACTATTCGAAGTGCTGAGGTCTGTAAAACCCAAAAGGAGTCACTGCAAGGCGAAAATTTAACTTGGTTGGGGGGGGTGTAAGGTTGAGCTTTTAGGGTTTTCGGTGTTAAGATCGGTGGCCCCAGCCAGTTCTCTCTTTCTGGAGGGATGTGAACCCTACCGCAGCTTTTAACCCTAAACCCTAATCCCCTAAACCCTAAACCCTGAACCGTTCCATTCGGGCAGAGCTCCGACTCTTGAGCAGACCGGCTGTGTCTCCACGAGCCGACCCGACCCCTTCGAAGCCGAGGGAAACGGCCGGAACTGCAGAGAGACTCAGGGCGATTTTGCTGAAGTTTAGGGTTTAGGGTTAGGCTTTAGGGTTTAGGGGTTTGGGGTTGGGCTTTCACTGTTGGGGATTTGTATAGTGACGGCTCTGGGGTTGCAGAGTCCATCCTAAAGTGCCAGTTGAACGGGGAACTTGCGGTATCAAGTACGGTTGATGAAATAAATCCTGCATTACCCGTATTTCCCGTAGTTTAGGATCCTTAAGTCCTTAAGGTAATGCAGGAGATCATCAACAGTATCCACCCGCCTTGCCTCCAGGACAGAGCACTCAATATTTTTCCGCGATTATGTTAGCCATCCCAACTTTTGGCCATCATCGCCGCTGTCGCTGTCATCACTACTAATTAACATGGTGATCATGATCATCCTCATCTTCGTCCTCCTCCTCATCATCCTGATGCATCATACATCATTCCTCATCTAAAGATTTCGGTTGAGAGCCCGGCACAGCCAGTGGGCCTGTCGCGGGGATTATCAAAGCTACCTTGAGCACGCACCCAGGGCTTAGAGCTCAGGGTTCTGGGGTGTTTGGATTGCAGGTTGCTGCACGGGGTGCTACCAGTAGCTCAAGCTGAGATCCATCCATGTTAAATTGCCAAGGCCTCGACTGACCAGGCGATTTAAGTCGCCTAGATAACCTGTTTTCCTGAGTTAAAGGAAAAGGGATACTCAACTTAGATGCTGGGAAACCACGGTTCAGCACCAGTCACTTTAGCCGCTGCGCGATTCCGCCTCCATCCCCACCAAACCATGAAGTCTCAACCTTTCAATCTGATGCCACGCCATCAAGCTTACAGGGAAGAACCCCGAAAGCCCTTGTAAACAGAAACCTGCATCCGCAGCTGCTCTCTGAAGACAGCACTGCCAGTGCACTCGCATTCGTAGAAACGGACCCCAGAGGGTGTCTCGAGCAGATAGCTATCCCTCAACCTTACAGCCCCCCAGCCCTAAGCCCAAAGCTTTATGTCTCTAAAAACCCTCAAACCATCTCAAACCACTAGGGTTGATGATATATATCCTGCATTACCCATCATAAGGAAAAACCGCATTTCCCATAGTTAAGGGTCCTTAAGCTAATGCAGGATTTAGATCATCAACAGTAACACCGAACGAGGTTTGAAATCCCGACCCCCCGACATAAGCAATTCATCTTGCCGACGTCCTCAAGGGATCGGCCGATGAGTCTGGGGTCGCAAAGAGTTTTGGGAGGAGGTGGGTTTAGGGTTTAGGGGCATCACGGCTTCAGGGTATAATTATGTAGGAACCTGATCAAGACACCTAGGGTCTTCACTAGGGTTCTTTATATGAGCCTTAATATTTTTGGACTATAGGGCCAGGGTTTCTGAAGGAGGTTCCTACATTAGGGCTTTTTGGGGTTCGGGTTTCGACGTATAGGGGTTGACAGCGTGATGTTGGTACTGTACGCAAGGGATATACAGGGCTGTGGTTGGCTTGTTTATGCGGGCTTGGTGAGTTTGCTTTAGTTGACGTTGAATAAGGGGTTGATGTAGGGTTTGATATTGTAAATTAGGACCCTGTATCAACCCCAGGTGTTAGAGCTTCGGTTTTAGGGCCTCGAGTCGGGATCAGGCTGTTGCGATGGATGCACCGACGGCCTTGCCGCGGCTTCCAAGGACAGGGGTCTTGTAGTTTATTTCAAGGCCGGGGGGGACATAGGAAGTAGGTCTACCGGCTAGAAAAAGGCCACACCCTAAACGGCCCTAGACCCTAAACCCTAATATCAGGGCTTGCAAAAGATTTCGGAGTTGTGAGTGTTGCTTTGAGGACCAGCGGACATAGCAAGCAGGCTTCCGTGGGATCATAAGTCCCCTAAGTGGGGCTATCTCATTTGGTGTCCCCTTACTTGTGCATTGCTAGGTTGGGGGCTCGAGGATTCAGTGGTTTAGGATGTTGCAGGGAGTGTCTTCTGGGATGTTATGTGCTCTGTGTGTGTTTACTATATAGGGGCTTTGAAAATTACCAATACTATTTTGGGGTTCCTTAGTCTAACTATAATTTACCATACCCCTAAATCCTATTTTGATCATTAAGGCCCCTATATTAGAGGGGGGGCTCAAGCTTGAAGCTTATTGAGTTCCATAGGCTCCCCTTGCAGGGGAAACCATTCCCGGATTCGTTTAGGGTTTAGGGTTTAGGGTTTGGGGGAGCTTGGGGTCTGCAGTGAACCAGAATTATTAAAATTATACACTCGAAACACAGCTGTTTTACCCATAGGCTCCTTAGAAGATTACTCGCTGAAGCCGCCCCAAGCTCGGAATTCGCTCGGATTGTGTTGTCTTAGCCCGATATGGCCAGTAGACATGAATGTAGTCAAACGTGCAATCCCCCAAATACCCCAGAAGTCCGAAACCGAAACCGGTACCCAACGCTCCACGATGCCACCTAACAGCACTTCCTTCTTTCATAAGCCGGGCATTGGAGTGTACCACACCCTCTAAGCAATGACTATCCTCTAAATTGTAAGTGCACCCCGAAACCAGAACCCTGAAAACCATCAGTTAATGTACAGTGCATCACTACGGCACGTTGCGCTCGTAGAATCTCTTTGCAACTGGGCTTCCTCAGAAAGCTCTTTCCTACGCACGGTTTGGGGTTTAGGGTTTAGAAGCAAAATCTTTCCCATGATGGCCTGGGGCGCTTCCAGAAAGCTTGGGAGCAATCTTGGCTTGCAGGACAAACCGGGCGACAACGGCGCTGGGCCGCATCTGGGCACGAAAGAAGCGGAAACCCGGGCACCTATGTAACAATGCAACTATACCGCAAACCCTGCCCGGTTCAGAATTTTAGGTGGAATACTTATGTTTAACTGCTTGTGCACATGCTCAAATTTGAATTTCTTGATTCCTCGGGAGACCCACGAAATCAGGTTTGGGACAGGCCTCGTCAATAACCTCGTCTAGCATGAGGCAACATAGGGGTCGGAATAGATACTAATAGTATTCCGGAAAAATATACGATATTGTTGTTCCCGCTCCCATTAAAAAAGCCA
The DNA here is from genome assembly GCA_905231915.1 of Symbiodinium necroappetens. Lineage (NCBI taxonomy): Eukaryota > Dinophyceae > Suessiales > Symbiodiniaceae > Symbiodinium > Symbiodinium necroappetens. The sequence goes on from CAJNJA010036964.1 coordinate 15,577, forward strand.
CATTCCGTAACTACTAAGGCGCTTCCTAGTATGTGCTTCTCTTCGATCCATGGTCGGATTTCGGGTCGCGGGTTTCTGGCAGATCGGCGTAGGGCTCTACTCATCTTGTGCACGGAGCCTACACGCTAAGCGAGCACAGAATAATCCTAATAGTAGTAATAACAGTAAGACTGGTAGCAATAATAGTAGTAATAGTAGTAGTAATAGTAATAATAGTCGTAATAATAGTAACAGTAATAAAAACAGCAGCAATAACAACAATAGTAATACTAACAATAATAATAATCAAGAGTAATACGAACCAAAAAAAAGTAATACTGATAATGAGCTTTTTTTTGGGGGGGTGGGGGGGACCTGATGGCCGGGAGACTCTACACAAAATGCAGTTGCGCAGGTAACAGAAAGACCGCTTCAGGATTTGTTGCAGTCACGGTTTAGGCTTTAGGGCTTTAGGGTTTAGGGTTTGGGGTTTTAGGGCTTTAGGCTTTTGGGGTTTAGGTTTTTTTGTCTGAGTTTTGGGCGCACTCCATCCCCAGAAGCGCCTCGAGGTTTTCAAACCGAGCCGGATGCAGAGAGCTTCGACGCTGCAAAGCCGCAAGTAGTGCGAGAGCCCAATACCCCGTAGTTAAGGAATATACCTTAAATCATAATATTTAGGCCCCTATAGTTCAAGGTATATATTCCTTAACTAAGGGCTGTTGGGCTCTCTGGGTAGTCCGGCTTCAGGAAGAGTTTATAGCCTGGGGGGTGAGGAGTTGGGTGTTCGGGAGCAGACCATTCGCAGGTTAACTCATAGAAGCTAAAACGCCTCATCCCGCTCTCCCGCATCCTGTGCCCCTATCCTCGATCCTGCACCGCACCTAAACTTACTCAACCCTGAGCCCTGAACCCTGAACCCTAAACCCAAAAACCTAAACCCTAAACCCTAAACCTAAACTAAACTATAAACCCAAAACCCTAAACCCCAAACTAAACCCAAAACCCTGAACCCTAAACCCTACCCAAAACCCCGGAACCTGTTTTCAAGCCAAGGTCAACCTCAGGCTCAGCTGCCAGAGCCTCAGCACGGCGAGGATCTCCCTCACCTGGACCCCAAAAGTATGTAGAATAATAGCCTTTTATGGGTATTGGGCCATTATTTTACCTACTTTTGGGGGTTTAGGTACAGGGCTCCTTTTAAGGGGGTTCCTTTGAGGGTTCCTTCCGGGTTTAGGCTTTAGGGCTTCGGGTTTAGGGTTTAGGGCTTCAGGTTTAGGGTTTAGGGCTTCGGGTTTAGGGTTTAGGGCTTCGGGGACGTTTAGGGTTTACTAAGGCTTGTTCAGGGATCCTACAAGGGTTCCTTTGAAGGTTTAGGGCTTCGGGTTGAGAGCCGTTTAGGGTTTACTAAGCCTCTTTTATAAGGGAGCCTACAAGGGTTTCTTTTGAGGGTTCCTTCAAGGGACATCTGCAGAAAAGCCAGGGCCGAAGGTGTCGGGCTTAGAGTTTCCGGTTTGAGGTTTAGGGTTTCCGGTTTGAGGTTTAGGGTTTAGGGTTTATAGGTTTGAGGTTTAGGGTTTAGGGTTTTAGGGTTCAGGGTCCAGGGTTTAGGGTTTAGGGTTCAGGGTTTAGGGCTTTAGGGCTCTAGGGTTTTAGGGTTTTAGGGTTTAGGGGTCTAGGGGTTCTGCGTGATTTGGGCTTCGGGCTTTAGCTTTATGATGTGGGGTATTGGGGTCGATGGTTTAAGGGTCTAGGGCACTGAGCCGGCCTTTATTCAGCTGTGGAGTGTATGAACAAGACAGATCCCCCTAAGAAAGTATGAACTGTAGAGGCAAAGCCAGATGAATTCCATGTGGACCCGCAGAACTCCACGGCCTCTTCTTGCTTCTAACTTTTTGTTCAACCCGAACCTGGACCCCATAAAACCCACACAGTTTTTGGGATCCTTATTATGATTTCTTTTTATAAGCCCTTGAAAAGGGTAGGTTATTTGCTGTACAGTTTGGGGTTAAGGAAACCACGAAGAAAAACTCCACAGAAACCACCCTCCGAGGTGATGGGCCACGCAAGTGCTTGCAGCTGGTCTTCTCCCGGGAGTGAGGAGCTCAGAAACGGCGAGGGTCGAAGAGGCGTTCGGCTACTGTAGGGGCTTAAATGAAACAATTACCAATACTAGTTTTGGGGGGCCTCCTTATGATAATTATAGCAGGGCCCCTTGTTATGATTATAGCAGGGCTCCTTGTCATAAATATAGTATGGCTCCTTGTTATAATTATAGTATACTATAGCCCAAACCCCTAAACCCTAAACCCTAAACCCTACTAGATTTATTAAGTCCTCTATTTTTTAAGGCCTATGAGGTTTGGAGCCCCGGACTTTTCAGCTCTGGAGTTTCAGGGCTTAGAGCTGGGATGTCCTGTAAGGGGTTTGGGGTTTAGGCTACTACGGCTTAGGGTTTTAGGAGTTTAGGAGTTTAGGGGTTTAGGGTTTTAGGGTTTAGGGTTTAGGGTTTAGCGTTTAGGGGGTTTAGGGGGTTTAGGGTTTTATTGGTTCTAGGTCATGGCGTTCAGATCAGGGCGTCTATGCTTGGAAAAGGCGGCCTTCAGGTCGTTTCAGCGGGTCCAAGAGCAAGAGCCAGAGCCGAGAAAAGCTTGCATGCGAAGCCTTGAACTTTGGACAACGGTTTAGGGTTTTGAGTTTTAGGGTTTAGGGTTTAGGGTTGGGTTAGGATTTGGGTTTCGGCCTCCCCTGCACCCTACACCGTTTCCGGGATTCCAGTTGTTGTTTACGGCTTAGGGTCGGGACTATCCGAATCAGGAAAACGCCAACCAAACTTTCAGCTATCCCCTACCGGAGTACGCTTGTCAATGGTCTGGGTCTAGGGTGCGGAGTCAAGGGCTTGCTGAGGCATGTGGAAATCCTGCCGAACAAACCATGCAAACCAGAGTAATATAGGGGACGATATTTTTACCAGCATTATTATACTTGTGCTATATTAGTCTATTCGAACTGTCAAGGGCCCCTCTTACTAGCATGGCGGCTGGAGGAAGAAGACATTGGGCTACATTCCGACGGCACCTCAGTTGCAGTAGCACCTTTGGCCACACCCAGCTAAGGTGTTTCGAGGGTTGAGTCGACGTCTGATGTTTTGAACGCGATCACGCAGTGATTAGCGGATATCAGTCTGACATGTTTCCCGTGCTATAAGTGCTAAACCCTTCACCCTCAACCCTAAACCCTTACCCTATCCCCGGAAAACGAAACTGCAACCCAAGCAGCCTCCCTAGACTTCTAGACCCTCCATATACCCCCCTACTCGACCCTAAATACCCCTTCTTTGCGACCGAAAAACCCTTATTTGAGGGTACAGGGACGGTCCCGGTCCACCCTAAACCCGAAACCCTAAACCCTAAGCCCTAAACCCTAAACCCTAAACCCTGAACCCTAAATCCTAAACCCTAAACCGTAAACCTCAAGGAAGTCAGGCCGGGAGCCTTTCTCCTCCGCGGAATCTGGGTCAATCTGGACCTCCGCTGTCGAGGTGCACAGGGGTGCACTATAGGGTTTAGGGTTTAGGGTGAATTACTATAGGGTTTAGGGTTTAGGGGGAATTACTATAGGGTTTAGGGAGAATTACTATGGGGTTCAGGGTTTAGGGTTCAAGGGGAATTACTATAGGGTTTCGGGTTTAGAGGCTAGCAGCCTAGAGGGTGTGGGGTTCGGATCTTCAGGGTCTGCCTGGACCCTATAAAGCCTACATTTTTTAGGGATCCTTCTTATGACTTCAAAAAAAATGATCCCTAAAAAGGTACTTATTTGGGGTTGATAAAGCCTACCTGTTTAGGAATCCTTTTTATGATTTCTTTATAGAAGGATCCCTAAACAGGTACTAGTAGGGTTATTGGGGGTTAAGGTAGGGTGTATCTCCGGCTTGCCGCTTGGACCGTTGGTTCAATAGCGGTCAGGATGTTGGGAGGCGCCAGAAAACGCCAGCTCACAACAAGGCTCCAAAAAGGCAGCCCGTGCCCATCGGGTGACTTCGCTATACCCTTAGGCCCCTAAGTAGTTCCTTTTTGTGCTTTATATTTAGAATTCTATAAGGTAATCCCAAAAAGGAACTACCTAGGGGCCTATGGGTAGGCCTACAAGCATCTTACACTGGCTTCCGGGCAAGGACCCACTTATGCTTCTGCACTCCTTCCCCGGGTCAGAAAGCCTTCATAGGATGTGAAACCAGAACCCTCAGGCTTATCCCAGTGAACCCAACCAAAAAGCCCGAAGCCATCCACCTTAGAAGCCTGGATCTCGAAGAAAAGCCGTTAACCCGCTCATCTCATGACACTCATCCACGACCAACGCTTGTGGACCCACAGAAACCCATAGAAGGCCTTCCAAAGACTTGTTTCAATCGGTACGGAGGCCTTAATACCACATAAACATCTCCCCGTTATCGAGTTGTCAAGAATACAGTGCCGATCCGAATATGGGAGCCCTTGCATTAAAGAAAGAGGGGCCTAACAATCAGTGGTCTACATTAAGGCCCCGTGTCGGGATCTGACCCTTAAACCCTAAACTCTTGCGTCACTAAGCCTTTAAACCCCTAAACCCTTACACCCCCAAGCCCTTCAAACCCCTTAAACCCTCAAATGCCTAAACCCTTAAGTCCCTAAACCCTGACACCCCCAAACCGTTCAACCCCCTAATCTCTAAACCGTAGGCTCTTTTGCCTGGACAGGGCTGGCCTCGATCTTCTTGGCTCTGTGGTGCGGAGCCTTGTGAGCTCTTCTAAGACTTTCGGGGGCATGGAAAAAGGGTGCAAGGCCTGTAGCTTCGACTTTGTGATGTGGAGCCTTTACGCGAATGGCACGATTCTAGTGCTCTAGGTGGGTGGCCTAATTATGGTAAAGTCCATCGCGACAATTTCACTTAATTTCTCAGATGCTATAATTTAAAGCAGATCCATTTAAGGAGAGATACTTTTCGATCATAAAGTCATGAAGCCGACCCCAGACTAGCGCCGAGAATCCAACAGCCTCCGCCATAAACTCCCTGAACCCCGAGCCCTGAGAAAAGGCTTTGAAACCCCTAAGACCCCAAACCCTAAACCCCTGAACTGTGCACCTTCAACCCGATAGAAAGTTGACACATGCCTAGGATTCAGCTGTGCGAGCAGCTCGAAGTGTCGATGGCAACGGAGAGGACCGTTTGGCAGGTTTGGGTTTAGGGCTGAGGGTATGTATGTATGCATGAATGTGTGTATGTATGTATGTACGTATGTATGTACGTACGCACGTATGTATGTATGTATTCTGTATGTATGTGTGTGTATATATATATACTATAGTTAAGAGGGATCCTCGAGGTTCGAGTTAAGGCTTAAGGGTTCAGGGTCTTGGGGCTTAGGGTGTTTAGTGGCTTTCAGGTTTAGGGCTTTTCGGGGCTGCAGTCGTAGGGTTTGGTGGTTTAGGAGCCGTGCAACAACCGAGCTTGACGTTTGAATCCCTCAATGTTTCGGCCAGAAGCAGTGATGCAAAGCTTACATCTGTCTGAACAAATAAATGTTCGTGGTCTTTTAGACAGAATCGGGATCACGATCTATTGGGCATATTGCTCTTGTGGGCTAAGCGCGCCCCACCAAGCTTTGCACTCGGGACAGTGCTGAATAGCCTGGAGAGTTTGTTTCTAATATTGCAGTTATACTCTTTAGAGGTATTTCTAGGGTTCGGGTGCTGTCCGGAGTACGGGATTAGCATGGGGGCTGCCAGCTTGAGTGCTACGGCCACCCCAGAAAGCAAGCTGTCTATTTCGGTGGATGTTTGTTTGATGAGCGGCAAGAGGGCTTCACTGGAAGTGGAGGTGGATGCGTCTGTTGAGTCCTTGAAGCAACGTGCACAGTGGGCGCTGGCGACTGGCAAAGGCAGGCTGCTGAACTCTGCCGGAGATGTGCTGGACGGAATGGCAACTGTCAAACAAGCCATGTTGCAGAGCGGAGATGTGCTGACGCTGCACGTCAAACAAGTCCAGCTTGTAGCCACTAAGAGAAGCGACATGTTCTCTGCCTTCGCCGCAATTCTTGGGGACGGATCGGTGGTGACGTGGGGCCACGCCCGATTTGGTGGCGACAGCAGTGCGGCACAGGAGCAGCTCAAGGATGTCCGACAGATCCAGGCATCATCCCGCGCGTTTGCTGCAATCCTGGGTGACAGATCTGTGGTCACCTGGGGTGATCCCGAGGGTGGTGGCGAAAGCAGTGCTGTGCAGGAGCAGCTGCGAGATGTGCAGCAGATTCAAGCTTCTGATGGTGCATTCGCTGCAATCAGAGGTGATGGATCTGTGGTCACATGGGGTGATCCCCATGGTGGTGGCGACAGCCGTGCCGTCCAGGAGCAGCTTGAGGATGTGCTGCAGATCCAAGCTTCACCACATGCGTTTGCTGCAATCATCGGTGATGGAAGTGTGGTGGCCTGGGGTGACCCCGATTGGGGTGGCGACAGCAGCACCGTGCAAGAGCAGCTGGTGGATGTCCAGCAGATCCAAGCTTCAGGTGCTGGTGCCTTTGCTGCAATCTTGCGTGATGGATCTGTGGTCAGCTGGAGCGATCCCGGATGTGGTGGTGACAGCAGGGCTGTGGAGGATCAGCTTCGGGATGTTCTGCAAATCCGAGGTTCGCACCGAGCATTTGCGGCAATCCGGGGTGATGGTTCTGTGGTCACCTGGGGTGACCATGAAGCCGGAGGAGACAGCAGCGCCGTGCAGGAGCAGCTGCAAGATGTGCAGCAGATCCACTCTTTATTTGGCACATTTGCTGCAATCCTTCGTGATGGAACTGTGGTAACTTGGGGTGATCCTGCAGGGCAAGTCAACGGCAGTGTCATACAGGAGCAGCTGCAACATGTGCAGCAGATCCAAGCCTCATCTCGCGCATTTGCTGCCATCCTGCGTGATGGATCGGTGGTCACCTGGGGTGATCCCGAAGGTGGTGGCGACAGCAGTGCCGTCCAGGAGCAGCTCAAGGATGTCAGGGAGATCCAAGCTTCGGATGGCGGTGCATTCGCTGCAATCAGAGGTGACGGATCTGTGGTCACTTGGGGTTATCCCAAGGCTGGTGGCGACAGCCGTGCCGTCCAGGAGCAGCTTAAGGATGTGCAGCAGATCCAAGCTTCTTTTCGAGCATTCGCTGCAGTCTTGGGAGATGGATCTGTAGTGACCTGGGGCAATCCCTACCACGGGGGGAACAGCGGCGATGTGCAAGACAGTTGGGCTTAAGAAGGCAGAAGCAGGAAGGAGGGGTTCTGCAACCTTTCTAAAAAACTTTACAAAGCCCCTGAACACGAACACTTCATCTTCACCCCAAACCCCTAAACCCGGAAAAAAAACTTGATAGAGCTCCGGAGCCACCCTATCTTAATCCTACAGCCGAAACTCTTCGAACGCCTTTGGCCCCCGAAAAGGCAGCAAAAATCCAGCGAAAATGCTTGAAATCCTAAGCGCAAAGAGCATGGGCGTCGGATGATGAGGTGCGCAGGGCTTTCCCGGACTCCTGGGGTTTGCTTGCATGAGAACACTAGACGCCTGGATGCTGAATGATTACCCCATATTCCCAAAGGGTCCAAGCAATAGTATATACTTTGGGGGCCTAAGTAGCTTTTTTTTGGTACTTGGACCCTTTGAGATTCTTCCTGAGGGTTCCTAAGTATACGGATACGCTGCTATACACCGAAGTCCTGTTCTAACTCTGAAGGCCCCTACACTGGCCTTGTGGTGGGTAGACACCGGCAAGAGGGTAGAGGCACCTTTAGCCCCAGACCCGAAATCTGAACTCTAAGCATTAGTCGCCTAAACCCTAAACCCTAAAGCCCAAAACCCAAATTTCTGCACACCGAGGGCCCCAAACCCCTAGACCCTAAACCCCTAAACCCCTAAACTCCAAACCCCTAAACTTAAACTCTAAACCCCTAAACCCTAACCCCCCAAGCCCTGAACCTCTAAACCCTAAACCCTGGCCCCCATGCACCTCTTAGACCCGTGGCAAGGATCCACAAGCCCGTCCTGGCGATAGTTCTCCAAAAGTTCGGCTGCACTCTCAGCTTCGGGTGTTCTATGGTTTGGGCTTTGGGTTTTGGGTTTAGGGTGTTTAGGGCTTAGGGGGTTTAGGGTTTAGGGTATAGGGTGTCTTGGGGTTTAGGCTTGAGCGTTCAGGGGGTTTGGAGTTTAGGGTTGGGACACAGCGTGAAGGGCTGGGGTTCGTTGAAGTTGGGCTCGTGGGTGCTGGAGCCGGACAAGACCTCGACATGAAGCCCTGAACCCTACGCCCAAAAGCCCTGAACCCTGAAATCCTGAACCCTGAACCCCAAAGCCCTGAACCCTAAACCCTGAACCCTGAACCCTTAAATCCTGAACCCTGAACCCTAAACCCTATAGACCCTAGCTACATGTTCACGTGGTCGATTCTGGAGAGACACTGAACGACGGGTCTCTTGTGAGGCGAGCTCCGAGCCAGGTTTTGGATGCACATGATACTGAGCAGCCATATCCTGCATCCTCTTGCAGTAAGAAGAGTGTACGGTTTAGAGTTTAGGGGTTTAGGGTTTAGGGTTTAGGGGTTTAGGGTCTCGAGCTTAGGGGTTTAGGGTTCAGGGTTTGGGGTTTAGGGTTTAGGGCAGAAATTTATAATATCTCAGAACCCCGGCCCGGAACTCAATTCCACTTCTTAGAGCCCCGGTATACCGAGAGTGGCTGAAGTGTGTGAGGGAAGGGGGAAAACACTACAACGAGAGCGCAAGCCTTGGTCAACGATATGCTAGGCCTGTATGCCCTTAACCGTAAACCCGTAACCCTAAAGCCTAAACCCTAAGCCCTTAACCCTAAACCCGAAACCCTAAAGCCTAAACCCTAAGCCCTTAACCCTAAACCCGAAACCCTACAGCCTAAACCCTACGCCCTTAACCCTAAACCCGAAACCCTAAAGCCTAAATTGACCCCCGGTCTACAATAACTCCTCCTCTACTCTGCACTGATATGCCACGGAAGTCCGGATGCCTCTGCAATCCCACCCAAAGACCGAATTCTTGAGGCTTCCTCATCATGAACCTCTAGAGGATCTCTTAGAAAGCTGGGTTTTTAGGTTTGGTATTCTCCGAGACTCCCCGAACTTTCACTGCCGCTGCCTTTCAACAGCTTGAGAGAAGAAGCCTGTCAGGCGACACACTGGGGCTCCTTAGGAACACGTGTGTGTTTGCGCCCTCAACCCCAAACCCTGAACCCAAAATTTAAACCTTAAACCCTAAACCCTAATCCCTGAACCCCTAAACCCTAAACCCAGAACCCTAAATTTAAACCCTAAGCCCTAAACCCCTGAACCCCTAAACCCCAAACCCAGGACCCTAAATTTAAACCCTAAACCGAGATCTAGATTTCGAGCCAAGAAGCTCTACAGACTCCCAGAATCCCGTAAACGCCCTCTGCCCTTGAACCAAGACGTCCGTGAAGAGCTTTGGGGCTTTAGGGGTTTAGGGTTTTGGGGTTTTGGGGCTTTGGGGCTTTAGGGTTTAGGGTTTAGGGTTCTAGGGTTTAGGGTTTAGGGCTCTAGGGGTTTAGGTTTTAGGGTTTTGGGGCTTTAGGGTTTCAGGGTTTAGGGTTCTAGGGTTTAGGGTTTAGAAGCTCGCTGCCTTACTATCTTGGTACTCGGACCCTCTGGGATAGAACCCAAAACCCTAAACCCGACGCTGCACCCGGAGGATTCGAAGCAGCCGCCCAGGGCTTTCCGGTGCAAGTCGCCGAGGGTGGCACTGAGGACGAGCCAAGGCCGGGTTTGAGGGTCCAGGGATCCCCCAATACCCCTTTTATTAAGGAATATTTCCGGGATCCCTACTGTTGATGATATAAATCCTGCGTTACCTTAAGGACCCTAAACTATGGGAATAATGGTACTTTCCTTATTATGGGTACGGTAATGTAGGATTTATATCATCAACCCTACGAACCCGGAGAGCCCAATACCCCTTAATTAAGGAATATAATATTCCTTAAACCATAATATGAAGGCCCCTATATTTTAAGGTAGATTCCTTAAAATCATCATGTGAAGGCCGCTATACTTTAAGGTATATATTCCTTAGTTAAGGGGTATTGGGCTCCCTGGGAAGAAGGTGGGTTGTGGTAAGTTAAGGTACCCCTCAAAGCCTGCACCCGACCGTAAACTGACCCAGCTCTGGATGCTTTTGGGGTCCCGGGATCTAGGGGGTTTAGGGTTTTAGGGTTTACAAGTTTAGGAGGGGGGGGGGTTAGGGCTTTAGGGTTAAGGGAAATTGGGGTCTAGGGGTTTTAGGGTTTTTGGGGTCTACGGCTGTTGGATATGAGGATGTCGGGTCTCTGACTTTCGGCTGCTGGGGGTTGGCATTTCAGGATGTCGGGCTTCGAAGCTTGGATTTCATGATGTCGGGTCTCTGATTTTTGAGGCTTCTTGGTGGTGTTGGGGTTTCGGATTTCTGGGTTTCTGGCTTTACATTTGAGACGTTCCAAATTCGGAATAGAGTCAAGCTTTCAAGGATAAATGAGAATCCTACACCAAGCATCATTAAGGGAGTTTTGCGTGATTTCGGTGTACACCCGAAACCCTATAAACGCAATCAGTCGTTGGGTTAGGCAGTTGGCAGATCTGAAGCCCAGGCTATGTGCGGTGGCTACATCCTTTGGCGGACGGGGAACCTGTCGGAAGAGCTGCGCTCAAGAGTGAAGAGGGACTTCGATGACTTCCTGCGTGCTGTGAAGGAGGCTCGGCCAATGTTAAAGGCCAGGCCTAAGGTCAAGCGGGCCAGTAGGTCCTAGGCTGGCGCTGGGTCCTGGCCTCGCTCTCTCACTCACTCAAACACCTCACAACCAAAGACGGATACTTGGTGAATGTGAAGCCCAGCTCCCCGTGCCAGCGCATGACATGTTCCGCGCCTGTACCAGTATTATAGATGCTGCAGAAGCACCAGCACGGCACGAAGCCTAGCTGCCGACAACGTGTCAAGGCTGTGGCTATAGGCCGAATTGGGGCTGCGAGGTTTTTACGATTCATTCTTAGGGATGTTGTATTTCGGGTCTTAGTTTCGTTAGTTTAGGTTTTTGGCTTGAATTCGAAGAATGAAAATGGCCCTTAAGTAAGCAGCACAAAGTTCGGATTTGCCGATTAGGGCTTGGGTTAAGGCCCCTAAACCCTAAGCCCGTAGCCTTTTAAGCCCGAGGGGCTCGTCTTGGGTCGTAGAATGTTTTGAATTGGAGAATGTGACGTATGAGGTTTTTTTGTGGGGGGTTCGGGTACTCTGAGCCAAGCTTTCTGCATGCACGGAGTATGGTTTGGGTGTTTTCGCTTTCGCAGTGAGAGTTTCGGGTTTTGGGATAATAACAACACGACACAATCCTGAAAACCACGCCCGACTCCCATAAAGCCAGACTGGAATCACTTAATCGGTCAAGGATGGCAGCCCCCAATAAAAGCTGGGGCATATGGGGTTGCCCTAAACCCCTAAATTAGGCCCTAAATCATGAGCAGCCTTGTAGCGACAATGTCCAGGATTCTTGTCTGGGCGTCCTCCAGGGCTCAGCTGAGCTCTTACTTCAGCCACCGGACGCAGAAGGAGCAGGCAGCTTGCTCTGTTGTGAACGTGGGTAGTTCTCTAACTTAGGGTCCTTTCTTTTGTTTAGGCCCCCCAAAATAGTACAGCACCCTTGTAATAAAGAAGACCTTAAAAGGGACCCTAATTTAGACAACTACCCATGTTCTTCTTGTGGCGTCGTTGTATCATTGGGGGAGGACTATGAGCAGAGCCTGCTGGCTTCTTGAGGGTTTCGGGGGTCTGTGCTTATTGGAGGGTCATGGGACTTAGTAAGTCAGGTTGTAAGTACCCTAAGTGGGGCTATAAGTAATTATAAGCATAGCTACTTTATTTATAGCCTTAGTTACTAAGTCCCATGATCCTCTAAGTGGTCTAGGCTCTTGACCGAGTGTTTCGGTGTGCTTTCTAGGGCCCTTCGAGCGGGCGCGAGATGTTAGATTGAAGATTTGGAGGCGGCTTTGCCGAGGCGATATTGGATTTTAGAGTATTCTTCAGAATGTTACATATATATATATATACATAGGTATCTATGTTGTTATTCATGTATGTATGTGTGTATATATATACATATATACATATACATATATATATACACATACATATGTATATATATATGTGTATTCACTCGCACAGGTTTATGCATGCTGTATCATACCGCTAGAAGACTCAGCAGTCTCCCGGATCTCACAGAAGTTGAGTCTAAGTTGAGAACCCTCTTGCCTAAACCCTAAACCCTAAAGGGGTTCGGGATGAGGTGTTGGTTTCTTTTGTGCTCGGGGGTAGGGCAGCACTTGTTGAGAGCTCATGATTTAGGAGTTGACGGGTCTGGCATTTGAGGTTGGTGGTGTGCGGTTTACTTGGGGCTTGAGGTTCCGTGGCGTTCAGCCGTGCACACTAGACTTCAACTGGAGGCAGACTAGCACGTTGAGGAGTGTTATAGAAACCTATATGGTCGAACGTTTTGGGGAGCTTTATGTTGTACATACATACATATATACATCATACCTGTGTATATATATATATGTATGTATGTATGTATGTATGTATGTATGTATGTATGTATGTGTACACATCTACCTATTGAATATCACTGTATTTACATGTAGATTAGGTTTCGGAAGCCGAACGAATACGATCGCTAATGGTTCAGCCGAGTGCAATTGTCACCGTAAAGCCCTCGGACAGCCGTGAAGCCGCTCAAGAGCATAATCCATGCCCGAATCGCAAAACGTCTTCTGCCGATCCACAACAGTACAACCCATGCCCGAACCGCAATAAGTTAACCTGACCTCATCCTTTGTCGGAGCATCCATGATAATGTTGTCCATGGTCTGAGCCGTTCTGAGAAGAGAGCATTTGGATCATTAGGATTTCGGGGTTTAGGGCTGAGGGGTGCTAGGTCTTAAGGTTTACTATATCGGGGTTCTAGGGTCCGTCTGCATTTTGAACACAAGTTGCTTCATCGTGCTGGAGGGGGGGCGGGTGCTGGGCATAAGCTTCCAACAACTCCCGAACGTTTGCGCGACCAACTGTTTCAGGGCTTCCGAACGACGGTTTCGAAGTCCCCAGAGACTCTGTGAGAAGTCGGCTTAATCAATTTGCAAGTCTTTTGGTTGAACAGGGTGAAAAGGGCCGAGTTTAGGGTTTAGGGTTTAGGGCTTAGGGGGGGGGGG